>BQKN01057637.1:0-11688 GCA_022839385.1 Asparagus kiusianus | reverse complement strand
CATGAGAGCTCTATTACGCAGTTGATGGCTACTCTTGCGAGAAAGGATACAGATAGAGCCGAGTTACTCAGTTCTTTGGATTCCAACCGCCAGGAAGTAGATAGGTTGAAGAAAGCCTGAAGCATGCCGAGGAGTTTGGTGCCATCCCATGACGACCCCTGTGGTTATCTCGGAGCCCGTTGACACTAGATTAACGGAGCCAATCGTCAGACTTCAGTCTGTGGGAACTTCTGTTGGTATGGGTATGCTTGCAATTCGCTTTAAATTAAGTTTAATCACGTTCGATGGGTTTCTTACTCTTTCATATCATTGCTCACAGGATCTCCACCATCCCTATATGAGCGTGTCCTCGCTCTTTTGACCGATACCGATCCCAGCAAAGACATCTTTCGCACAGATCTCGGTCTCTTTGTCATCTTTTTTAACAGCATGATCGAGAAACTTCTTCATCGGGGATATTGCATCGATCAGTTCAGGCGTTCTTTTTCTCGCTACATGACGATGATCAGAGAAGAGGGGTATCCAGAGTTGGCTGATTCTCTTAATGCCGATTTTGTTGTGTTGGAGTCTAGACTCCGAGAGCTGGAGGAGCTAAAGGCTAGTGGAGCTTCTTCTTTCGTGTCCTCCCAGTTGGAGCATAGGTTGTTACAATGGCGTGATATGAGATCTTCCATCGGTAATGAACTTCAGTCACATGAGAGCTCTATTACGCAGTTGATGGCTACTCTTGCGAGAAAGGATACAGATAGAGCCGAGTTACTCAGTTCTTTGGATTCCAACCGCCAGGAAGTAGATAGGTTGAAGAAAGCCTTGAAGCATGCCGAGGAGTTTGGTGCCATCATTGCAGAAGAGTTGCCTGGATTAGAGGGCTCCCGTGAACAGACACTTGAGAAGCTAGGATCTACACAGGAGAAATTGATGAAGCTGAAGAATGAAGCCAGGAAGGTCTTGAGCAGTTCTGAAGAATCTGTTCGAACTGATCTACAAGCAGAACTTGAGCAGAGTTACGCAGATAGGCTTTCCATGATAGAGTCTCATGTTCTTAATCATCGACTGTCTTCGGGCTGATGATCTTTCTATTGTATGCTTTGATTTAATCTTATTAATAGAGACTCGGCATTTGATTTCATTATGGTATTTCTTTATTGATTGTGAACCCAGTGGACATAATGCTTACAGGTTTTTTTAGCAAACCCCCAGCCATCAACGGGTTTGATATGCCTTTACCGACCACCGTTTGAATCGGGCTAGCATGTGAATTCTAAAATCCGTCTCACATGTAACGTTGTGCTAAAAGAACTGCTTCTCTTAGACTTAGTGCTATGATTTTGAATACATAGACTTTGCTATTTTTTATGGGAAAAGGCACCCAGCAACGCGTGTTAGGCGATGACTTATCCCTACTTAGGATTCGGGATAAATTTCCCCAGACTTAAATTCTGGTGTCTTCTTCAATCGGTAAAAGACTAAACCGGCGACGTGTGTTAGACATAGACTTTGGGGTTTTTGGCAAACCCCCAGCCTTCAACGGGTTTGATGTGCCTTTACCGATCACCGTTTGAATCGGGCTAGCATGTGAATTCTAAACCCGTCTCACATGTAACGTTGCGCTAAAAGAATTGCTTCTCTTAGACTTAGTACTATGATTTTGAATACATAAACTTTGCCATTTTTATGGGAAAAGGCACCCGGCAAGGCGTACTAGGCGATGTCTTATCCCTACTTAGGATTCGGGATAAAATTCCCCAGACTTCAACTCTGGTGTCTTTTTTCAATCGGTAAAAGACTAAACCGGCAACGCGTGTTAGGCGTAGGCTTATCTCTATTTAGGAGTCGAGATAGAGTTCCCCGTACATAGAATGTACGGATTTGAGGTGGAAAATTATGTCTTTTCCTAGGGTAAAGACGCACCGAAAGATGGAAGAGGAAGAATTTTATATTCTACCTCCCAATACCGAAGAGGAAGAATTTTATATTCTATCTTCAGTAGGAAAGGGAAACTCAAGGTGGGATCTCCACCCTCAGAATCCGGAAAGATGAGACTAAGAGTGGGATCTCCACTCTGAGAATCGGAAAGATTCAAGTAACCCTAACTTTCATAGGATTGGTCGCTTGATCCAAAAGAGTTCTTCATTTATTGAAGGGAAGTTCTAATTTCGATCCTAACTTTTATAGATTTGGCTGAAAAAGGAAAAGACGGGAGGTTTTCGTTTATCGTAAGAGATAATTCAAACTTAGTCCTAACTATATGCAGGTTTGACTAAGTAGAGTCGGAGATAATCCTAACTTTTATAGGTTTGATTGCTTAATTGAAAGTGGACCTCTCATTCATGGAAGGAATCGAGAGGGGGATCTGGCTCTGGTCCTAACTTTTATAGGTTTGACCTGAAAGCAAAGGGAGTGGAATACAAGTAGCAGTAGAAATACTGGTTTGTACTAGTAACTCGATGGAGGATTTTTGATGTTAAGTGAAAATTACCATGAATTGGCGGATTAAAATTTTAGTGGACCCATTGTCAGTTGATTTGATCAATGGGGGATTTTGTGAGGAGTTGTTAATCTGTCAAAAGATTAAATCTCACCTCACCAAATAACTCACAAGAGTTAGAGGATTTGATAACAACAGAAGGAAACATCCTGACATTTGGAGCTTGAATGTGGATATTTTATTTATCACTTTTACAGTGATTGGGTTATCCCTAAGAATACCACATGTGGTGTTCTTCCGGGAACTTCCCGATACATTGGTTATCCTGAAAGTACTAAGGATAGTATTTTTTTTAGGAATTTG
Organism: Asparagus kiusianus; assembly: GCA_022839385.1. Classification (NCBI taxonomy): domain Eukaryota; kingdom Viridiplantae; phylum Streptophyta; class Magnoliopsida; order Asparagales; family Asparagaceae; genus Asparagus; species Asparagus kiusianus. The sequence goes on along the minus strand of BQKN01057637.1, from coordinate 8,897 downwards.
CTATTTATTGGCATCATAAGCCGGTCACCATCCTTGGTGACTAGGCGATATGCGCCGTTCGAGTAGACTGTCTCTACTACGAATGGCCCTTCCCATTTGGGTTCAAACTTACCCTTCTTCTTGGAGTTAAGGATCATAGGCCGTCTTTCAGTTAAGACCAAATCTCCTTCTTTAAAACTCCTTTGTCGGACCTTTTTGTCGAAGGCTTGAGAAATTCTGGCTTGGTAAAACTCAATATGCTGTTGAGCTTCTAGGCGCTTTTCATCGAGCATCTCGAGTTCTTCGAGGCGTTTCTGATGTTGTTCTTCAGTCATCATCTGGGTTGCAAGAGCGATCCGAAGAGATGGAATTTGTATTTCCAAAGAGAGGACGGCTTCACACCCGTACACCAAGGAATATGGGGTTGCGTCGGTCGGTGTACGTACCGTAGTACGATAGGCCTATAGAGCCGCGCCAAGCTTGTCATACCAATACTGTTTATTATTCTTCACGAGTTTTGACAAAAGCTTTATGATAGTCTTGTTGAAGGCTTCAGCCAATCCATTTGCTGTGGGATTGTAAGCCGTTGACGAGACGTCCTGAATTTTGAACTTCTCGCAGAACCTAATGAAGGCGTTGCTGACAAATTGAGGACCGTTGTCATGTATGACTCGTCTTAGAACACCGTGCCGGTAGATAATATGGTGTTTGATGAATGCGATAACGTTACTGGTTTTAACTTCTCTGAGTGGCACTGCTTCAGCCCATTTGGAGAAGTAGTCAGTGATTGCCAGGATGAATCGATCGCCTTTGACTGACGGGGGATTTATAGGACCAACAATATCCATTCCCCAAGTCTCAAACGGCCATGATGTTACTGAAGGATGCAGATGCTCTGGAGGTTGGTGCATATAATTCGCGTGTACTTGACACGCATGACACTTTCGGGCATATGCGACTGCTTCACTCATCATAAGAGGCCAAAAATATCACATTCTTCTGATGCGATCATAAAGCTTGGGACCGGGTTGGTGTGCACCACAAACCCCTTCGTGTGCTTCCTTAAGGACTTCTTCAGCTTCTTTTGTCGATAAGCAACGCAACAGCAGGCCATCGTACCCCCTACGGTATAGCGTTCGATTCTCCGTATTATAGTAGAACCTTGATGCTCTTCGTCGAATTGAGTCCCTTTCCTTCACATCTTCTGGTAAGATTCCATGCAAGACGTAGTCGATGATGGGGAAACGCCAATCTTGGGGTTCGAACTCGACTTGAGTTGCGTATACCTCTTGAACCTCTTCTTCTTTGTCCTCTTCATTGTAGAGTGGCACCAAGAGCTGGTGAGTTCTTACCGTAACAAACTGCTCTGTTCCGGGAGGCTGTGCCAGAGATACGGCTAATGCTGCTAATGCATCTGCGTAGGTGTTCTGCTACCGCGAAACGTGTTCGATGAAGAATCCTTCAAATGATTCTGCTATTTCCACTGCCATCTTATGATATGGTATTAAATCCTAACTTCGGACTTTGTACTCCTCTTGGACTTGTTTAACTATCAGTTGAGAATCACCGAAAGCTTCAAGATACTCAACCCCCAGTTCCTTAGCGAAATTGAGTCCTATAATCAGTGCGTTATATTCTGCTACATTATTCGAGCATGGCTCGGTTAACGAGTAGGCTCGAGGCATCACATGTTTTCCTAGGGAAACTAATACAACTCCAACTCCGGAGGAGACCTTAGAACATCCAGCAGCACTTGCTATATTAGTTGCCCGAGAAGCACCATCAAAATACAAACGCCATACTTGTTGGTGCGAAGTTGCGTTGACTTCGTGGGTTTCATCGGGTAGGTTGTCATATATCTCGGCGGCATCCGTAGTTAGATTAGCTGCCAGGAGATCGCAGATAGCCTGTCCTTTTACTGACTTCTGTTGTTTAAAATGTAAGTCGTATTGGGACAAGAGCAAGGCCTATTTTGCTAACCGCTAATTCATGAAAGCTGGTTGTGTCATGAATACTCGGACTGGGTTAACTTTGGAGATAACATAAATAGTCTGTCCAACTAGATAATGTCGCATTTTCTGAATTGCGAACACCAAAGCGAGACATTCCCTTTCGATCATGGGATATCGGGATTCGGCACCTACTAAGGTCCGACTCAAGTAATATACTGCCTGTTCATGACCGTTATCGTCATCTTGTGCGAGTAGTGCACTTAATGAGTTGCTCGTCGCCTTGACATAAATCAAGAACGGTTTGCCCGATTTTGGTGCAACGAGTACAGGAGGTTTCGGGAGATATTCTTTAATACTCTCGAACGCCTTCTGACAAGCGTCGTCCCATACGAACGACATGTCCTTCTTCGTGAGCTTAGAGAATGGTTGGCATTTTCCTGAGAGGTTTGAGATGAACCGACGGATATACGCCAACCGCCCTTGTAAACCCCTGAGTTCCTTAAGGTTTCTCGGAGGTTGTAACTCATTAATTGCCTTTACTTTATCGGGGTCGATGTGAATACCTTTGGTAGTGACGACGAATCCAAGGAATTTACCACTGGACATCCCGAGGAAAGATTTGGTAGGATTCATCTTCAATTGATGGGTCCGTATCAGATCGAACATGATCTTTAAGTCTTTAATATGGTCATTCTTGTCACGACTTTTCACAACCAGATCATCTACGTAGCATTCGACAGTCTTTCGGAGATGCTCCTGAAAGATCTTTGACATGGCTCTCTGATATGTAGCACCTACATTCTTTAAGCCGAAGGCCATAACCGTGTAGCAGAAAACGCCGAGGGGCGTTCTAAATGCGGTATGCTTTTCATCATCTGGATGCATCTTTATTTGGTTATAACCAGAGAAACCATCCATGAAAGACATCCTCTCGAACCCACACGTATTGTCGATGATGACATTTGTGATGGGAAGGGGGAAATCGTCTTTTGGGCAAGCAGCATTAAGGTCTCTAAAGTCAATACAGACCCTGATTTTTCCATTCTTCTTAAGGACCGGGATAATATTGGCAAGCCATTCGGGATGTTGCTCTTCCCTAACGAAGCCCGAGTCAATAAGCTTTTTAACTTCTACCTCGATTGCCTCCGTCATCTGTGGACGAAACCGTCTTTGTTGTTGTTTGATAGGTTTAACATCCAGCTTAATATTAAGACGATGCACTGCTACGTTTGGATCGAGTCCTAGCATGTCTTCATAGTTCCAGGCGAACACGTCAATGTATTCCCTGATAAGAGAGATTAACTCTTCTTTCTCTTCCGGCAGGAGACTATCGCTAATGAATATTGGTTTTGGATTATCTTCGTTACCCATAGTCACTTGGACCACTTGATCTTCGGTAGGAGGTTCTCTTTGTTCAAACCTATCGCCGTACTGCATGTTTAGGTGATGAACCCAAGGATCTTCCTAAGTTGGCATCTGATCGTCTTCCTCTATTGTAGCAGGATCGACCGTAGTCATGTTCGACATCAGCTTTTTGAACATTTCTCCAAGACTAGTGTCGGAATCCCAAGCTAAAAAATCAGAAGAGTACCCGTTTTTAGCTTTGTTAGCAATTTGATCGATAATTTGCCAGCAACATTCGTCATCAGATGAGGAGACATAGCTTAAGCCTCTTCTGTGATGATAATAATCGTCGGGTTTCCCTTTTGGTACATAGGCCATTCGAGGTGGAACTCGCGGACCTCGACCAAAGCAAAGACCTTCTCCGAGCGTGAAGTCATATCCATACTTCTCCATGAGATCGCGCGCTTTTGCATTATATCTGAATAGATGAGGGTTAGGTTTATCATCATCGTCTTCCTCATCCAAGAAGTGGTCTGGTGACGGAGATTCCCTTCCTTTCCCATAGACGACTTTCTTTTCATTCTCTGTCTTTGCAGGAATGACAAGCGTCGTTCCGAATGAATCCTGTACCTATTTTTTAGTCATGCAAAATGATTGAAGTGGCATGTACAAGTCAGGGTTATCATACAGTTCTTTAGTGATATTATCGAGACACGACGAGTACTCTAAATCTTTATTTATTGATATCTCTTCGGCAAGTTGCCAGTTACAACTACTTTCCGATGATTTATCATCGTCAAGATTGATTACAATGGGTACAATGTCATTAAGTACAAAACCACCATCATAATCAAACCCAGCTTCGGTATCAGCTTCGTCCCCGCTGTCCGTTCCTTGGGCCGATGGTTCAGTATCGGATTCGGCGCCGTATAGAAGGGAATCGGTAAAATAGTTCTCCAATCCCTTAAACGGTTGCTTATCCGCGACCACCGTCTTGACTTCATTATTAGTGTCCACGTATTTGAGGCACTGATGAAGAGTTGACGGGACTATAAGATTACCATGGATCCAAGGTCGACCCAACAGTAAGTTATAGGATGTTTCCGCGTCAATCACATAACAAGTAACTTCCGACTTCAAATCCCCAATCTGGCATTTGATTCGAATCTTTCCCAAGGGTCTAGACCCACTGGTGTTGAATCCGTAGATCGTAGTGCCCGTGGAAGCTAGCTTACTAGTCGGTATTCTGAGATTATGCATCAATCGGAATGGCATAATACTGACAGCGGAACCCGGATCGACTTGGATCCGGTTGACCACGCTGGAGCCAATGTGACCGGTGAAGTACAAAGGTCGATCATGCTTTGAGTTCTTCGTCTGCATGTCTTCTTTGGTGAAGGAGATACATGGCAAATGATGCGCCGCGAGATTGCAGTGTTGAACTGACGGCTCCAGATCTTCAGAAGATGGCTTGATTCGAGTCAAGAAAGTTTCAGAGTCGCTCAAGGCTTCTTGTAATGCTTTCCTTATATCCTTTGAAAGACGCAATAACTCGTATAGGGTTATCCTAGCCGGTATATTAGCTAACTGCGCCATGATGTTAAAATGGGGTGGAGAGCTCGTATTTCCCAGTTTGTCTCTCCCAATCGGATGATTGAATCGAGCCTACCTCGGGTTTTGGACTTCCTGGCGTAGAGGCTCTTTCCCTTTTTCCTTTTGTTGGACTTTCTCTGTAGCTATAGGTGTTGGGGGAGTTGCGATAATTCCCAGTTCTGTCAATGTCTTGGAAGGAACGGTTTTGGTTCCCCCCTGTTTGGCCAATTGCTCGGAAGCATCCGGGTATTTGTAGTGATACTAATTCCTACTTCATGTTACAAAAGTTTCCTGTTCTTCTTCGGAAAGTGGGAAGGCTGGAATTTTGTCGTCATCTTCTCCTAGAATAGCAGAAGCTCCATAACAAGACTTACCTTTTCCTTTTGACCTTTTCTTGGAAGAGGTTCCAGTCCATTGTTCATCTCCAATCAAGTCTGGATGAACCCAAAGAATCTCACCATTCGGGGCTGTGTGTGGCACAAGTTCTTTCTGGCGCTGTTTGTGAGGATCATCGTTCACCGTCTTCACTGCTGCATTTATTACTGATTCATGCTGGAACCAGTTCAAAGGAACAGAACCGAAGCTAATCGATACTGCATTCGCACCCACTTTCTTCTCCTTAGGTTGCTTCATAGTGATGACCCCGACATCGATTAGAGCTTGGATCTTATCTTTAAGGACGTAGCATGCCTTGGTAGGATGGTGCACCGCTCTTTGAAATGCGCAGTATTTTGGATCATTAACTCTTTTAGCATCTTCTTGATCCTGGACTGGAGGCAACTTGATCTTGTTGTTCTCGACAAGGTATTTAAAAATACCGGGAACTTCATCTTCTATGAATGAATATAGCTTCGGAAACTTTGGCTCCGAGGCCTTTTGCTTCTGAAGCTGTTGTTGCCACCTTGATTGTTGGGGCGCCTTCTGTTGCTGCTGTTGCGGCTGCGCTTGCACTTCGAACGTCTGGTTTGCGTCCACTACATTCTCTTGTGCCTTTCCCTTGCCTTTAGGGACAAAATTCTGTTGTGGAGGATTATGTGCCGTTTGACCTCTTTCAGCCTTCTTCCTTTTAAGGAATCGTTCGGCTCGTTCTCCTCGCACTTTCAAGTCCTTCCAGGTTTTTGGTGGTGCCATCCCCATAGCTTCTAGGATGTCTAGTGAAAGGTTATTATGGCAGGTCTCGAGAATGAAGTCTTCACTGACCGGATCCCTGCAGTTCATTGCTTTGTTTCGGAACCTCTTGACGAAGTTTTTAACCGTCTCACCATTCTTTTGTTTCTCGTCGAATAATGTGCCGATTGAGATCTCTGTGTCGTCGTCGAAGAAGTTCGTCAGAAACATGTCTTCCATGTCATCCCAGCTGCTTATACTTCCTGGTTTGAGACGGCGATACCAGTCGAAGGCTGCTCCACGAAGAGTGCCAACAAATGACCGCACCATAAGAGGTTCATTTCCGGAGATTATTCCTAAGTGAGATTTAAAATAGATTAGATGCTGGGTAGGGGAACCCTTTCCATCAAACGGCGTAAAATTGATCAAATTGAATTTCGCCGGATATGGAATTGATTCCTATTCCCTTGGGTATGGACATATATCTCAAATTGTACATCCCTAAATATCAAACCCAAAATCTAATACAAGAAACATTAATAAAAGAAGGCAAACTCATCTCAGACTTAATTATGGTGTCGTGTAACAACTCGTATAAATGTTGTGTCCAGCCTATGTAAGTATAGGTGTTAACTCTCAAGGTCTAAACTGATGTAGTGGATGTCCAACACATGGACTGCATATGTAAACGGTCTAACACATGGACTAAAAGTGATAAGTGTCAAACACATGGACTACACATCAAAATTTGCCCAACACATGAACTAAATGAGTTATATGAACAGGTGCATATACCCTAAGTTCTCACGTGTCTCGATGCGCAAACCTAAACTTGTATCTGCATGTCATCTCACATGTAAAGATACAGATTATACATAAATTTCTAATACCCGTCATTCGAGGCGACTCCTCGTTCATATTTAAGCACACAGCACAATAAACAAACATAAACAATTTCAGTTAAACTGAAATAACTCAAACAGATTCAAAACTGAAGAAATACAAAAGAAGAAAACTCCTCATCAGTCAACTCATTGGTCGACTCATCAGTCGACTCATCAGTCGACCAGACAAAACACAAATCTGAAGTTTTCCCCCCATCAGTTGACTCATTGGTCGACTCATCAGTCGACTCATTGGTCGACTGATCAGAAAATCTCTAGTTTTCTGCTTTCGATGATTTTTTGAAAAAACATTAACTAAAGTTCTCTTTAAACATGTCCAGCAATATATTTTCAATCCTAACACGTGTATATCAACAGAAACAAAAGATTTGCATGTAATATCTTACATTTAAAACCCTAAACATATAAACATGTTTAAAAACGTATTGAAAATAGTAAATCACATTGAAACTCATGTTTAAATAAATTTCCAGATCTGGATCTTAATTTACAAATTCGTTTGTGAGCTTTTTATAACTGAAAAATATAGATCTTGCATCTCATAATGTAAAGTATCTATTTTTATGCAAAAAATATGTTTTAGGCTCAAAATTCCGAAATAAAAACTCAAGAAAACTATACAAACAATGGGTGTAGGATTGGGCGATATGTTACTCGCCTTTGGTATGCTGACCAACTCCTGAATCCGAGAGAAAGAGATCTCCTATGCTGCATCTTGTCAAATCCCGTTGAAATCCTCCGAAAAATCCCACAAAAATCACCAAAAACGAACTAGGGTTTTGAGGGGAGAGAGAGGCTAGGGTTTCTTTGATAACTGATGGGTTTTTTGGTTGGTTTCGGGTAGGAGAGATAATATATGAATGGTCAAACCCGATACAAAACCAAACAGATCCGTAACTAAAAGAAAAACCCAAAATCAGCCTGTCAGTCGACTCATTGGTCGACTCATCAGTCGGCTCATTAGTCGACTCATGAGTCGACTCATAAGTCGACTGAACAAACACTAAATCTAGATTTCGTGCATGTTTTGATGTACAGCCAAAACCAATTGATGTAGCATAAACATGTACCAAAAAGGTTGCAAGTGCACAACCGTGTCAAGTTATAGTATAAAGATATCGATCCCACGAGGAAGGTATTTTTGTAGGAGAAAATATAAAATTGGTTCTTATATTGTGTGTGTGACAAATAGGAGTGATGAGTGAATGTGATGGTGGAGAGATAATGAGAGTGATAGTGTGTAGATCAATGTGTTTGAGAATAAATGTGATCAATAAGGCAAGAAAGAAGAATGAATAAAATTGAGAAACAAATCAAAAATAAAATTCAAGAATAAAAGAAAATGCAAGAAATTAAAGATGGTAGACTCAATTATAGATATGGGTAATCTAAAATTGAACCCACTTCTTAGAAAAGGGTGATTCTCTAGAGGGTTCTAGCCTAAAGGCGAATCAAACAAAATAAAAATAAACAAACAGAAAAACTAAACCCAAGAGGGTTCTACCCTTAAGGTGAATAGTGTAAGAAATTAAAATCTAACTACAAAATAAATTATAAAATCTAAACTATAAAATAAATTGCAAGAATTAAATACAAAAAAATAAATCTACTCTATAAGTATGAAATAAATCTAAGACAAGAGGGTTCCAACCTCTTGGCTATTTAACAAGAAAATAAAATCTAACTATACGCATAGAAATAAATCTAAACTAATAAGCAATAAAAAAGAAATAAAAGAGAAAAAGAAAAAAAATGCAAACCTCTAAATATTTCTTCATCTTCATCTTCATCATCCAACAAAGAGAAGAAATATTTAAAGTGGTGAAAGAAATTATTATTATTAATTGTAACAAAAAGTTACAAATTTGGAAGGCCTTCTCAATTAAGAGTAGCCCTCCTCTCCAAAAGGAGTTACAAAAATTTTCACACCTCTAACCCCTCATTCTCTACCCCTATTTATAGTAAACATCAGTAAATGAGAGCCATTGGATTGAAATCTTATCCAAAAATAACAAAA
>BQKN01057636.1:0-10702 GCA_022839385.1 Asparagus kiusianus | reverse complement strand
TCGTTTTGGGGGCTGGAATTAAATCGGGGGCGGTTTTGGGGGTAAAGGGAACGTTGAAAAAGTCTTGGGGGGGCAGAGCACGTTTTGGGTAGTTTTGGGGGCTGGAAGCAATTTTCCCAATATAATATCATGTAAGCCCCCCACCCGTCCAGAAATGAGGCTTTAGGCTACTTCAAACATATCTTATGACTGAATTTGAAACAGGTAGATGCAATAAACTTCAAGCGGTTCTTTTCTTATAAAATAGACCAACAGTTATTTTCCTATAAAATAGAGCAGCAATAGGGAACCTTGACAGAATACATCCAGAATAAATATGTGTCCTGACTAATTATAAAATCATGCTTCAGAAATCGGACAAATCATTACACTATATCCATTGTCTCTTTGTTTGCAAGACATAAACCAGATCATCGTAAATGCCTGCCCATATAGAGCCGAAATTAGCCCAATATTTCACAAATGCTTGCTGATATAGAGAGCAAACATGTAGAAAAGTTTGCAGAGGGGTCGATGCTCCTTAAGCCAGTACCCATGACTCATTCATCGACTGCGGGTCTAAAGCAACATAATATCTGAAGTAAACGGTTAGAAATATAAGATATAATTTCATTTATACAAAGGAGAGAAACAAGGATTCAGGACATACCTTTGACCTTGCGGGAGGATTTGTGCGATTCTTACGCTTGCTTGGATGAATAGTTGGATCTATTGGAACTCTCGGAAGCTTACTAGCAGCATTTTGCTTCTCTTGTTTAACTTTGTTAAAGATAACAGTGAACCCATCCCCTGATTTAGGACCCTTTTCATCCCAAACACCGAATTTTGGCACTGAAGGTGTTTCGTGCATCTGTTCCAAAAAAAATTCAAATGAAGAACTCGTCTAAAATTTCACGCTATAAACTAATGAATCAAATCTTATTGACAGAAAAATATCATTGCATTAACCTATTTATGATCCAAATTTCATAGGAAATTGCCTCTTTTCGATCATCGTGCATATCAATCACATCTTTCCATCAGCTATACCATTGACTAACATAAATGAAATAGAAACAGAGGTATGATCATAAGGTTTTTATTCCCAGGCGGTATAAATTGAATCATTGGTGACATACAATCTCATTAGGAAGTAGGCTAAAATTAATTTGCACCAAGGGATCTCATTATTAATTATGGTGGGGGTTCATGGTGCATACTTCAGGTGAATGCCTCCATTTATTAAGTTGTGGCAGGCCTAGAGGATGAGAAAGGAATTTATGATGACCACCAATATAGTTGAGAAAGTGTGGATCTGTTTGAAAGTGAGGGAAACATTGACTTCTTTTTAATGTTCTCTTCATATTCTACCTAATTATCCTCCATTTGCTTCTATTTACCTGAATTATATAAAAGAATCTTTTAGCTATGAAACCCGCCAAATGAATCAATATTTATTGACCCACACTAGACTAATCGAAGAATTCCTCTACAATCAAGGATGTAGAGAATCTGAAGACGATGAATAATTGAAAGAGGAAAGTCAGCTTACAGCATCGGCCCGTGAAGCTCTTCCTTGTCTTGGTCCTGACTGTTGCAATGGAGGAATGTGAAGACTATCTTCATCTGAGTTCCTTCTTTGTTTGCTTCTTTCTCGTAACTCCATGTTATCTCCCTGGTAAGTTTTTTTGTTCACCACACTGTGAATTTCAGAGCCATTATTTTTCAGCTCCTGCTCTGAAGGGAATATCCCAGAAAGAAAGGCATCAGGATTCTGCTCAGGATCATTGGGGTTGAAATTCTTCGGTCCAGGGATTTTATCTTTGCGAGCATTCTCAAAATATTTCGTATATGGAACGTTATCGCTATCCCAGTTCCCAAACTTTGGTACATGCGCAGATTTCTACAAGTGCCAATTACCAAGGAAAGGAAAAGTTAAGAAGAGCCGTCTTATAAGAGATCTTGAAAAGTATTTGCACTATCTGCTACTGTGAAATGTTAGACACCGATGATGAAATAATTGAACCCTCTTTCTCCCATGAGTAATTAAAATCAGTATTTCAGTATGAACATTAGAAAATACCATGCACCAGAGACCAAATGATCCGAAGTTATAAGGCCACCATGGTTCTGTTACGAACCAAGTGCATAGCTAGATGTCAGTAATCATAGGTCTGATGCGCAAAAAATACTATCTTTAAACTTTACAACAGAGAATTATTTCTTTTTTAAATTAGATATGAACAGAATTGGAATCCTATTATAATCCTGGCCGACCATAAAATGGATCTAAAGAAGTTCGAAAGTAGATGAAAGCTTGAGAAGGAATACCCTGGGCTAAACAACAGTTTCTTCACTAGAGATCAAGAAAGGATTGAGAATCTCTTTTCACCTATGATCATGCATCAGTTGATCTAGGAATATTACTATAGTCGAATCTCGATTTCCCTTTAGATGTAGGCACAGGCTGAAACAACGGAAATCCTTGTGTCCTCCTTTTGCTTGTTTTATTCCCTTGTTTGCTTTTAAATCCTAGTGTTATAGCTGTCACAAGCAAAAATTATTAGCTTTATAAGACAACAAGATCTTTTTGTGATATCTAGTCATAATGCCTGGTTGGTTTTGTGATATCTAGTCATAATGTCTGGTTGGTATCTTTGTGAAGCATTTTCGATTAGGACTCTAGTTCCATGGCCTACCTCATTTAGTAAGAAATGGCAACGATGTAGATATCGATGCACAAGTGGAATGCATAAATAAGATGATATGAGTAAAACACTGATTATGGAAATTAAGATTGCCGCTAGTTTTGTAAAGACAAGGTCTACTAAAATTCAAAACTAATACGCATATGATATGGCGAGGGTTGTGATTTAGCTTGTAGTCCAAGCGATCTAAGTAGGGTTAGGGTTCCAAATCAAGAAAAATTAACAGATCAATGTGAACCATCTGTACACCAGCTTGTAACAGTAAGGCTTGCATTTACGAAGGGGGTCTTATGTTAATTGGTTGAGTTCTGACCCTAAGAGTAAGGCTTGCGTTTATGAAGGGGGTCTTACATTAAGTGGTTGAGTTCTGACCTCAAATCAAGTAGGACTTCGTTTTTGTGATCTGTGGTGGCTCTAACAGCTTGTTATGATGGTGACCTAAGTTAATGGTACCATGGAAAACATCTAGTGTGTAAGACATTTGGTTTCTTTTATTTTGTGCGTTTATACTAATTTGTGACGTGTAATTATTGTCTGTATCTTGCAAAATATTTCCTTGAATTATTTTTAATGAAACACAAAATTTCTAGAAAGTATATGAACTAGTATGGTAGTTAAAGTAACAAACAACAATTTAAACTCGTCAAAATTGAATTGATCCAAGGCCTAGTCCCAATGTAGAATCAAACAAACTTAATCATAAAACCAGCAGTTAATTACAGAAAATGCCCATAAACTGTGTGCACTAAGCCCACCCACCCATCCCCAAAAAAATTTTAACTTTTCTTTATTAGACTAAACTCACCTGCGCTTTAGGAGTCATTGCGCATAACCCCATGTACTATTTTATTTCACTAAATCAAATTTGAAGTTTATCTTTTAATCCCCATATAGCACCATCAACTCTAATGTGTCACTGCAAGCACAGCAAGCACAAGGCGAAAAAAGAGGATAAAAAATTACTTCTTAGTACCAAAAATATACTCTTTTATTAAAAATGAAAAAATAGGTAATTTTTTGGGACTAAAGAATTATTTTCACACGCTTGCCATATAAGATGTTAGAATCAATAGTACTAATTTGGAGATTAAATGAGAAGTTTTCATGTGAAATTTGGTGAAACAAAACAATCCATGTGGGCCATGTGCAACAACCCTAAAGTATTGAGGATTTGAGTATAATAATAAAAAAGTTGACGGGAATGTACTGCTACTCCCAAAAGTTCATGGAGGTTTTCCGTAATTAAACCTAAAATCAATACCAAAATTCATTTAATTGTTAATGAATAAGGTCCATAACTTCAATCAAGCAAGTCCTGTGGCTCATCTTAAATTCCAATATCATATTTATCAATGAAAAATTATTCATATCACCCACATAACTACTCAAGTCCATGCCAGTCTACTGCTCGACGAAATGCCTTAACAAGACTTTGACTTTTCTAGAAGTTAATCAAATCACGGTCTTTTTAGCAAATCAAAGCAAAACCCAGATCCTTAAACTAGAAATTGAGCACAAATTCACCGTTAAATATAGTTATTAGAAAAAAAAGATTAAAAGGGGAATTTGGGTAATACTCACAGACATTCTATCTTACGATGAAGAAGGTCAAACTTCGACAATGAGGAGAGCAAAGTGACGGCAATCAGTTGATCGATGATATCGATGATTTTATACAAGATTGTGAATGGTGAAGGCCCGAGCCAGACAAATTCTCGGTCGCCTGCAAATTCCATGGCACGGAGAGCGATGTTTTCGCGCTTTCTTTGTTGTCTCCGCTTCTTTAACCTTATGCTGGGGACTGGGAGAATGAAGAACGATTCTCGTTCTAAACGCAAGATTTTTTTTTTTTTTTTACTTTTTCTTTTTTCTGTTTTGCTTTCTACCCCGTTCTTAATTTCCTTTCTTTTTCTTTTTCTTTTTTCTTTCATTTTTCTTTCTTGGTTTTTTTAAGAGATGTTCTCGCTCTAAAATTGAGCTCTTTTTTAAAAAATTATTATTTAAAGAGAAATGGTAGATCAATACCTCATGTTTTATTTATAAGAGTTTAAATGAAACAATCCAAAAGGTCACAAGTAACTTCACACACAAAGTAGTTATAATTAACACGACAAAAAAAATGGAACAAAATGCATTGATAAAATTATCTCCAAGTCAGAATCCTCCTTGTAGGATCTAATCATGTCATGTGCATCAACAAAATCATCGTTTGAGAATCTGCGAGTCGAGCTCCAAAAGTAGAGTTGTATGAGGGTGAATTTTAGGGTTCATGTTTTACTTGGTCAAAATAGAAATTGCGTAAGATAACATGATTTTAATCCTAAACCCTAAAATTTAGATAAGACAGAAAAAATATTATTCATATTATCGTAGTTTCTAAAACCGGCTTCGATGAACTTTTAAGCCGTATAAATCTTTCTAAACTCAACTTTTGCTCTACAGAATTATGTTGGATAATATAATGATCTAGACATGAATAATTGAACTAGAAATTCAGATTAAAGTTACCGTTCACCGACAAAAATAATGGAAGTCTTCTCCTCTCTCCTCCCGTAGCCAATGATGGGAATTAGGTCTCTTTTTTGCGTACGGTTGAGAGGAGGGACTCCCACCCTTTAAATAGATATTTGTGATTAACCCTACCCATCATGGTTTAATCACAACCGTGAGATTACACTCCGATTGATCCTATCCTTTAGATGTTCAAGATAACCACCCAACTTGATAAACATGAAACTTATCTAACCAGACCATGTGGTTAGCATCTTGATCCTAACTTGAATCCATGGCAACTTTAAATCAAATCCAAAATCGAGTAGGTTGGGCCACATGGGTTCGTTGGATTAATCGAACCCAACAATCTCCCACTTGGCACAACATACCTCATTTTAATTTTCAAAAACATTTAAAATTTTTTAAAAACTTTCAAAAGTCGGGTGCGCACCCATTTATTTTAGAAAACAACTTGTTGCCATGATTCTAATTAGGATAGTTTCCGAAACCTTTTCCTTAAAACAAAAATACCACTAATGGTTGATCGTGAAAACACTATATGCTCTAATATGGCACAAGGTCACTCCACGGTCCAACCGCTAGTACCACTAATGTTCTAAAGGCATTTTCCTTATGGTGGTTTTAGTGGAGTGTAATAGAGCCGTACATCCCTTATGGTCAAATCCGATGTACGCCCTTAAGCGTCCTCTGCAACATACACAAACATGTATGCCGTTCTGAAACTTTTACCGGCATCCGCCATGTGAAAACCATCACCTTTAGTTCAGAACGAAAGCCTCAAATATGATGCCCAATCATATTCAGCTTCTGCACAAATTTAAGAGTCTCTTTACTTTAACCTTTATGACTCTATGGACCACTATCTTTAATTCGAGTTTCTTTACAATTAACTTGAAACTCTTTACTTTAAACTTTAGTTCTCTTTACTTTAAAATATATATCAAGCAACAATGACCAAGAACACAATGCTTGAAAATATCAAACTGCTAAAAAATTAGCAAAATAGTTTCTTTATGAGCTTAAAGCAATCCAGAATATAGTACTTGAAAACAAAACAAAACTACTACGATAACTGAATCTCACTGATCATATAGAATCGAAAGACTCTAAAACACCCATACTGGATACATGTTCCTTGAAGAGCCCTGGAGAAATTCCCTTGGTCAAAGGATCAGCAATCATCAATTGAGTCGGCAGATGAGGAACCTCAATCAATCTTTGTTCGACCTTATCAAGGACTAACAAGTACTTCACACCGATGTGCTTATTCCTGCTAGAAAAATTCTTGTTCTTTACAAACTGTACGACTGCTTGATTGTCACAATACAACTTTACTGGTCTCTGAATAGAATCCACCACATTTAGTTCACTGATGAAATTCTTGAGCCAAGAGGCATGCAATGTTGCTTCAAAAACAGCAACATACTCTGCCTCCATGGTGGATGTCGTCACTAAGGACTGCTTGGCACTTTTCCAGGAAACTGCTCCTCCAGCAAGCAGAAATATATAACCTGATGTTGATTTCCTACTATCAGCACATCCTGCGAAGTTTGAATCTGAATAGCCGACGATTTCTAGATTTTTAGACCTTCTGTAGACCAACATGAAATCCTTGGTCCTCTACAAATACCGCAAAACCTTCTTTACAGCTTTCCAATGAGCTATACCAGGATTTTGCTGAAACCTGCCTAATATTCCCACGATATAACTGATGTCTGGCCTGATGCATGACACCGCATACATTAGACTGCCAACTGCAGAGACATACTCCTCAGAGTTCACGAGCTTACGCTCAACTTCAATTCGTGGGCATTGAGATTTGTTGAACATATCTCCTTTGACAACTGGGGCTTCACCTGGTGCACAAAACTTCATGCCATATCGTTGAAGGACTTTCTTAATATAAGCCCTTTGAGATAAGCCCAACAAGCCTTTAGTTCGATCTCTATGGATCTTGATGCCCAAAACATAATGAGCATCTCCGAGGTCTTTCATATCAAAATGCCTCGAAAGAAAATCTTTAGTCTCATGTAGGAGATGAATATCACTGCTGGCAAGCAATATATCATCTACATATAATACTAGAATGAGGAATCGGCTCCCACTGATTTTAAGGTATATGCAGCGATCGACAGGATTCTCTCGAAAGCCATTTGATGTTATCACTTGATGAAATTTTAAGTACCATTGTCTAGAAGCCTGTTTGAGACCATATATTGACTTCTTCAATCTGCAGACCAGATCTCCTTTAACTGCAAACCCTTCAGGCTGCGTCATAAAGATTTCCTCATTAAGATCTCCATTCAAGAATGCCGTCTTGACATCCATCTGATGGAGCTCAAGGTTAAAATGGGCGACGAGAGCAAGAACTATCCTGAGAGAATCTTTCTTAGATACTGGAGAAAAAGTGTCGACGTAGTCAATCCCTTCTCTCTGCTTGAAACCCTTGGCCACTAGCCTGGCATTGAATCTCTCAATGTTTCCTTCAGAATCCCTTTTGGTCTTGAAGACCCATTTGCATCCCATTGCTCTAGCTTTGTTCGGCAAAGGTACCAACTCCCAAACAGAGTTCTTTTCCATTGACTGAAGCTCTTCTTCCATAGCCTTCAGCCAATCAACTGCATGAATACTGTCTCTAGCTTCTGAGTATGATAAGGGATCATCAGATTTTGGATCAATGCATCCACTTTCTTAAAGATATACCTCATAGTCATCAGGTATGGCAGATCCTCTGACTCTAGAGGATCTTCTAACAGGTTGTGGCTCTTCCGCAGGTACAAAAGTTTCTTGAATTAGAGGAGGAGGTGACATGCTATATGGAAGAGTAGGGAATCTAGAAATGACATCTAATAGCGGAAGCGACTGCTCATCTTCTAAAACTTCCTCAAAACTCAGACCACGATGTTCTGAAGAAGCATTAGGGTCTTCCAGAAACTCAGCATGTTGTGTCTCAAAGAACTGGGTAGACCGAGAAGAACAATAGAACCTGTAGCCCTTAGATCTTGCAGGGTAGCCGATAAAACGACACGACACTGTTCGGGCTTCTAATTTCTTAATGTCTGGATTATAAGGTCGTCCCTCTGCTGGACATCCCCAAACACGTAGATGACCAAGACTAGGATCCTTGCCAGTCCAAAGCTTGAACGGGGTCTCAGCTACCGCCTTACAAGGAAGACGATTGATGAGATATACAGTTGTCTTCAATGCCTCACCCTAAAAACTTTCAGGCAAATCTGAATGGCTCATCATGCTGCGAACGACATCTTGATAAGTACGATTTCTTCTTTCAGCTACCCCGTTTTGCTGTGGAGAACCTGGGAGAGTGTACTGAGGAACAATGCCTTGTGACCTTAAATACTCAATAAAGGGGCCATGATTTGTGCCGTCCTGATCGCTTTTACCATAGAATTCCCCACCTCGATCAGAACGTACAGATTTAATCTTTCTTTCTAATTGTTTTTCAACTTCAGTTTGAAAGATCTTGAAAACATCTAGTGCCTTATATTTGTGGTGAAGAAGAAAAATATAGGCATAGCGCGAAAAATCATCTATGAAAGAGATAAAGTATCGCTGACCACCATGAGAGGGAGTAGGAAAAGGTCCACAAATATCTGTATGAATGAGGTCAAGGAGACCTTTACTCCTGGAGGCTTCAAACTTTCTCAATTTAGTCATCTTTCCCTTGATACAGTCAACACATGTACCAAAATCAGAGAAATCTAATTGTTCAAGAACACCAGACTTTACTAAGGATTCCAACCGCTTTCTTAAAGCATGTCCCAATCTCTGGTGCCAAAGGATGGAAGAATTGCTATTAAGCCTAGGACGTTTTGTACCAGAAGAAGATGAATTCACAGACATACAGAGAGGGGAAGGAATAGCATCCAGATTTAATCTATAAAGACCGTCAAGCAAGAAACCATGTCCGATAACATCCAAACCATTTTTGATGGAGACAGAATTATTCTCGAAAACAAAGCTATAACCAGATCCAAAAAGTCTAGAAATTGAAATAAGATTCCTTCTCATAGAAGGTACGTAGAAAGTGTCTGATAAAACTAAGGAAACTCCAGAATCCAAGCGCAGACTGAAAGTCCCAACGAGCTCCACCTTCAAAGGCTGTGAGTTTCCCAAAAACAACTGCTCATTTGCCCTTACCTTCCGACTGTGGATTATTCCTTGTAATGAAGTTGAAATGTGCACAGAGGCACCAGAATCAATCCACCAAGAATTTGAAGGAACATCAACTAAATTTGTTTCACAACAAACATGAACTAAATCCCTACAAATTGTACTGTACTGTCTCGCTCTAACGGATTCCTCATTCTGCTTCTGGATAAACTGTTCGTCCATCTGTATTAAACTATGGACATATAAATCAAATGAGACCTTCAATTTTATTAACTTTAATATTTCCACATCCAATTTAGGGTTAGAATGGATGGGTCAGAGTGTTTTATGTATGCGACCTTCCACTCTGCGGGATAGGCGAGTGCATCATCTCATCACACCTTTGGGCAAGTGATTTGACATGCTATTCGCCCCCCAAATGTGATATATAATCACCTACAGAACTAGCCTACACAGTGTCAGTTTGATTTGAACACTTCCTAACCTTTGGGCAATAGGGTTATTCTCCTCTCACTAACATGTTTCAACTATCCTACACCACTTATCCTGTAGGGGATTTCCTAGACACCTTTGGGCAAGACTAGTAGTCCACCCACAGGTAAGTGCAACCTACCAGTCCAAATGAGATTAAACTCAACCTTAGAAAGTTAGGGTATTATAGGTTGGTCACCTTTGGGCAAGACACTAACCTACTCTACCATAATTTCTAAGTGACTGTTTTACTGATCTTCCTTAACCTCATAGGTTGATCTAATATTGTAATCCATTTTATCATGAACCCAAATATTTACCCCACCTAAATTAAAGATATAATAAGGGTAAATCAATTATCTTTATGTGCATACAATAATCTTTATGAATTGTCCAAATTCCTGTATTAAAACTTTATAAAATAAAAATAAAAAACTATGTAGTTGAAAAGTACACAAAATGATCTTTCCGACGACTATTTGTGGGCTCAAATCAGACTTAAAACGGATCTGTAGCGACCAAAATAAAATGAATGGTCAAAACTGTAATGGGTCGGGTTTAGAAATTAATGGGTTATAGGGTTATATAACACAATTAATAAATAATAGTTAATTATACTAATTAATCTAACTATTTATTTAAGAAATTAATTATAACCCTAATTAAAACCCTGACAATCCCACCCGACCTTGCATACTGCCGCCGCCGGCCACAAAGGCTTCCTGTAGAATCTTGGTCACCTCAAAAACTTGACCGCCAATCATGGCCAGATGCAAAACTGTTAATAATTTTATTCGTAAAAAAAAATACAGATTATGGCCATGATGAAATCTTTGCTGCGACCTGCTAAATGATAGATAAAAAAAAATTTGCTTGCGGAAAAGTTCCGTGGCCGTCAA
>BQKN01057635.1:49941-78752 GCA_022839385.1 Asparagus kiusianus | reverse complement strand
CCCAATAGCTTCAAGTAAACACAGTAACTCTTTGCCTACATTCTAGCGCTAGAGAGAAACATAAAAGAAAGCTAATATCCTCATATTGAAAGTAATACTTGAGCTTTGATATAGCTTGAATCGGATGAAGCTTTTATGAGACTTTGTTGTTCTTGAAATAACGTTGCTTCATCTCTTGGCCTCCTCCTCCTTTAGATATCATCTTTGTAGCATATATTCCATCCATCCTCCATTTATGGCACTAACGAGCTTGATAAAAAGATTTACTACATTTTCACTCAATAAGCCATTAGTACCGATAATGGTGGTTGTAAGAACATCATCAAAACATAAGGGCTAACATAGAAGTGCCTTATCAATATGAAATATTTCCTATAACGCATGGAATTGTGGGACAACCATGGTCCTCATATTTCAAGGGCATGGGTTTTGAAAATATTTCACTGAGATTGGCAGCTAAAAAGACTTTCTTGAGGACATTAGTGGTTCTTTTCTTAGTGCATAAGTCTTTTAAGAACTTTGCATAAGAGAAAATTTGTTCAATTGTGTCTAAGAGAGGGATGTTGATCTTAACCTGTTTAAAAGTTTCTAGGATTTTCTCAACCTGTAAGGAGTTTTTCCTTGGTTTGAGTCTATCTGGAAAGGGAGCAACGAGCATATACCTGTCTAGATCAGGCTCAATCTCATGTTCAGCTTCTTGGTCATCGGAAGAAGTTACTTCATCAGAAGGAATGTGTTGGATGGGAGAAGGGGTTTGATCTGTGACATTCTAACTTGGTTATCTATCTGTTTTATGATCACAAAGTGCGAACTGCATTCACATGGGCTTGTTGGTTTGAACTGGATCCATTGTCTTTAGGGTTGACAACTGGTTGACTTGAAAATTTTTCTTTCTCTCTTTCGCTTATGGCATTAGCTAGTTGTCTAAGTTGGGTTTCTAACTTGGCTATGGCTTGAGTGATCGAGTTGAGCACTTGGCTGGTTGTTTGTATGAAAAAATTCAGAGTGGTGGATGACTGGGTCAATATGTTGGTGGTTTGTATAGAAGCTTTAATCATAGCCTCTAAACCCTTTTCTAAGACACTAAGATGTTTTTCATGGTTAGGACCTAAAGGATTATGGGTTGATGATGATGAGGATGTTGGTTTGGAAAAGATAGATTAGATTGTTGAAAATTGTTTGGTGCATTGAATGGAACAATGTTTCCTCTAAGAAATTAATGGTTTGAAGCGGGAATGAAAATTTGATTTCCGGAGGGATTTCCTTGATTCTATGCAAAATTAGGGTGATTTCTCTAACTCGGATTGTAGGTTGGAGAAAACAAATCATTTCTAGGATGCTAGAATGCAACGTTAATCTGTTCTAATGTTTGGGTGTTTCCTAGGAGAGGACATTCATCTAAAACATAGGCAAAAGAAAGACAGTTGTGACAACCTGGAGTAGAAATTTGATTGATTTGAGCTGAAGCTCGTTCTTTGATTTCTAAGGCTTCTAACATTTGCAGAATTGTCGCTATCTTTTATTTTAAGGTAATGTTCGACTCTAAGAAAAGACCACTAGATTTAGGTTAGGGAACTGATGCAACTCTCTCATCACAATGTTCCCACTGCATGGTTTTCTCAGATAGACTCTCTAAAAATTCTTAAGCTTCGTCAACATTCTTTTTCATGACATCCTATTGGCACATTGATTCTAAGAAAATTTTTAAAGAATAATCAAATCCTTCATACAATATTTGGCATAATCGCCATTTTTTGAGACCATAGTGAAGATATTGGATAAGAAGGTCTTTATATCTGTCAAAACACTTTCAAAATGGCTCTCCCAGGACAATTTTAAAGTTCATGATGCTGTTTCTTAGCTTAATCGTTTTGTGGATAGGGAAATTTTTTTTTAGAAAAATGGTGACAAATTCATCCCAAGTTGAGATAGAATTTGTGGGTAAGCTATACAACCATTTATTGGCATTGTCCTTAAGAGCAAATGGAATAAATCGAAGTTTGATCGTATCTTCAGATAGTTCTCTAATTTTAATCATAAGACACATTTACTCAAACTCAAAAATAAAGATATAAGCGTCTTCGTTTTTAATTCCTAAGGATTTTGGAAGCATGTTTATATAATACAGTCTATGCTCAAAATTAGTTCCATTTGCTTCAGGAAACTTAATGCAAGAAGGGATTACATTCCTACTTGGATAACACATATCTTAGAGAATAGGTTGATTAGCTATTTCTTTAATTGGTTCAAAATGAATTAAACGATTGGTATTATCCCTAATCCAAGTTCGCATACACAAAAACAAATTCTTTTTTATATAATTTTTTTCTAAAAGAAAAATAAGAGTTAGAGTTTTTGTTTTTTTACTAAAAGATTATAAGAGAAAAAGGAGAAAAAGGAAAAACATCATTAAAACAAATCAAAACAATCACTTTTGTCAATTACCCTAAATTCTAGGGTTAAGCCTAACTCAACTAGATCAGCTCCTAACCAAAAACTCATTTAGTGAAAAGATCAAAGTTTACTTGGTCAGTTAGCCAGGTAAGGATAGTACTAGAGGGAGATCAATGATCAATTAAGTAATTCGTTCCTTGTGGAGCACTTTACGCAAACCATAAACCTTGCCTTAGACACTAACTAATTTAAGTAAACTTGAACCAGTTCACTTAGGGATTCCTTATTCCTTAATGAGCTCGAATCCTTAGGGGCCAAGGTCTAATAAGTTTTAAAAGGCTTGGGTTTGTGTAGTAAGGAATTAATGATTTGTAGGCTAAGAAAACGGTGATGAAATCCCTCACCTTATATTGATTAGAGGTTTTTGCCATTAAGAATATTTTTAAGTGTGTGCCAAATCAAGATACTCAAATCACTTTGGTGAATTCCTATTAACTATATACAATGCAACCCTATGAATTAAAAGCGACTACAAAAGGATGATAAAAAGAAAATCTTTTTTTAATTATGGTTAACAATCAAATAAATGTGAGAAGAGAGCTCTTGTTTAAATTTATTATCTTGTTAGTAATTTTTCAAGTGGAGGGTGAATTTTTATTATGATCGACAAAAATAATTTTTTAGATCCTAATTGTCTCTTATTGTAAAGAGCTAACTAAAAAGGTAGAATTAAAAATACTAGAAAGAAGAGTCACCAAAAGCAAATCTTTAAATTATTGATCTCCAATCCATGATCTTCAAGCTCTAAGCAGTTCATTCACAAGAAAATACACGAGTTAAAGAATCAAAATAATTAAAATCCTACTTAATAATACCATTCCCTGGCAGCGGCACCAAAAACTTGATGGGGGCATAGATGATGTCAAAAAGTAACAAGTGCACAACAAATTAAGTCATGGTATAAATAGTTACCGATCTCATGAGGAAGATGTTTCTAGGAGATAATTAGGATCTGTTCGTATGTTGTGTGCGTGACAATTAGGAGAGATGATTACGTGTGATTGTGGGGAGATATGAAGAATGGTTATGAAAATATGCAAATGACAATAAAATGAGATTAAAAGGAGAGAAAAGAACCAAAGAAAAAAAGAGGCAAGAATAAAAAAATTCAAGAAAGTAAGATGGATTATTCAATTAAAGATATGATGAATCTAGAATTAAATCCACTAGCTAATTTTATTTATAAATTATGAACCATTCTCTTTGTATTCCATTTTACTTTAGATTTATTAAGCATAGACTATCAAACCATTTAAGAAAAGTATAACCTATCAAATTATCATCTAAGTAAAGTTACTATTCATGAAAAGGACAACAACAAGATAGTAATTTTAGAATTCATAAGTATAACCTATCAAACCACTCAAGATAAGCATAGATCATCAAATTCTTTTTCTACCAATTATTTATGTAGTTGATTATCCTACTCATGATCATTTTAAGTGCAAGAGAGTAATTCACAGTTATGAAAGAATTTAGACTAATTTCATACAATTCTAGGATTCCTACAAGAATTAGTTTCACAACTTAAGAAATAATAATAAGAAATGAAATAAAAAGAAAGAATTAAAATAAAAACTAATTACAAAGAAAAGAAATGAGAATAAAGAAATTTACACTATGAACATAGCAATAAATCTAACTAAATTGCAAAAGAAAGGATCATAAATGAAAATCTAGATTATGCGAGAAAATAAATCTACTCTACAAATTAAAAGTGTAAAATAAAGATAAGAAAATAAATCTACTCTACAAGATATTAATGTAAATCTAAGCTACTAAGCAAGAAGAAAAGAAATTACTACAAAGAAATAGAAAATAAAAGAGAAAATTAACAATACAAGAGGCTCATAAAAGCAAACCTTCAAATTGATCTTCATTTTCATCTTCATCTTCATCATCATCATCCAATAAAGAGAAGAAAAATACGAAGAGGTAAAAAAATTATTTTATTAATTGCAACAAAAGTTATAAATTTGAAAGATTTTCTCAATTAAGAGTAACCTTCCTCTCCAAATAGAGTTATAAAATTTTTTACACCCTCAAACCCTCACTCTATACCTATTTATAGCCTACAACAATGAATGAGAGCCATTGGATTAAACTTGAGCTCCAAGCCAAACAATTTTAGCCTTTGATTTCGCTACAGTAACAAGATATCGATAGTGGTATCAATATGGGTATCGATATCGCTATTGATACGGGTATCAATACAGGTATTGATATCCACATCGATACTCTCATTGATAGCTGATCTTGGTCGATTCTTCTCTTGGGCTTTGTCTCTTGGGCTTTGTTGAGAGTTGAGATCTTGGGCTTTTATTCAAACTTTCTTCATTAACCTGAAATTTAAGATAGAAACAATTATTAGTGATATATTTATTCATGTAAAATAGATAATGAGGGTATAAAATTAATAAAAATGTGATTATCAACTTTCTTTGAAACATTTATTCTTCTCTTCTTAGTGCACAAGTCTAATAATTTTTTTTTTTGCATAAAAAGGGATTTGTTCAATTACATCTTGGAGAGGATTGTTGATCTTAACCCGCTTGAAAGTTTCTAGGATCTTCTCCACCTGAGGGGATTATTTTCTAGGTCTGAGTCTGTCTAGAAAGGGAGCAACTGGTTTAAACCTATAAAAATTAGGCTCAGGTTCGAGATCAGGTTCTTGGTTATCGGCAGGGGGTATTTGATGAATAGAGTTATCAAAAGGAGAGAGAATTTGTTCAGATTTGAGAGTTTGACTTGGAGGCGTTCTAACTTGATTATCAACCTATTTTCCTGACCGTTATGAATGGATTGCATCCACTTGAGCTTGTTAGGTGAACTTGATTCAATGTCCTTAGGGTTGGGCACGGGTTGACTCGGAGATGTTCTTTTTTCTCTCTCACTCATAGTACTAGCTAGTTGACCAAGTTGGGTTTCTAACATAGCTATGGCTTGGGTGTTGGAATTAAAAATTTGTTCGATTGATTGCATGAAGGAAGTCAAAGTGTTGGATGTTTGAGTCAACAAGTTGGTGGTCTGTATAGAAGCTTTAATCATGGTCTCCATACCCTTTTCTAGAACATTGAGACATTTATCATGATCAGAACTTGGAGGAATATGATGTATAGATTAATAGTGAGGAGACAGATATGGATATGGTAGTTTGGTTGTTGAAAATAATTTTGGGAATTGAAAGGAATTGTGCTTCCCCTAGGAAATTGTTGGTTTGACGAGAGAGTGAAGTTTTAATTTTTGGAGTAGATTCCTTGATTCAATGCAAAGTTCAGATGGTTTCTCTAATCTAAATTGTAAGTTGGAAAAAATAGATCATTCACGCGATGCTAGAATGTAGCATTTATCTGAACTACTGGTTGATTATTTCCTAAGAGAGGACATTCATGTGAAACATGAGATGGAGAAAGATAGTTGTGACAACCTAAGGTAGAAACTTGATTGATTTGAGCTGGAGCTTATTCTTTAATTTCTAAAGCTTTTTAACCTACACATGATTGTATCCATCTTCGCTTTAGAGGCTATGTTTGTCTCTAGGGATAGACCACTATATTTGGGTTGGAGAACTGATGAAACTCTGTCATCTAAGTGTTTTCACTTCATGTTTTCTCGGATAAACTCTCTAAAATTCTCAAGCTTCATCGATATTTTTCTTCATGAAATCCCCTTGGCATATCGATTCTAAGAAAGTTTTTAAAGAATAATCCAATCCTTCATAGATGATTTGGTATAATCGCCATTTCTCAAGACTGTGGTGAGGACATTAGATAAGAAGATCCTTAAATTTATCAAAATACTTCTAGAATGGCTCTCCTGAGACTATCTTAAAGTTTTAATGTTATTTCTAAGCTTAACCATTTTGTGGATATGGAATTTTTTTCCAAAAAAACCTTGACAAATTCATCCTAAGTTGAGATAGAATTTGTAGGTAAGTTATGTAGCTATTTCTTGACTTTATCCTAAAGAGCATATAGAATGAATCTAAGCTTAATCACATCCTCAGATAGTTCCCTAATCTTAATCAGAAGACAAACTTTCTCAAACTCGAAGATAAAGATGTACGCATCTTCTGTTTTATTTTCTAAGAATTTTGGAAGCATGTTTATGTAACATGGTCTAAGCTCAAAATTAGTTCCATTAACCTCGGGAAGCTTAATGCAATATATGATTACATTCCTAGTTGGGTAATACATATCTTGAAGAACGGTGGATTAGCCATGTTGTTTATCTTAAAAGATGGTTCAATACGAATTAAACGATTGGTATTATCCCCAATTGAAAGTTGGATACACCAAAAAAAATTCTTTATATAAATATTGTAAACAAAAAAATTTTAAGAAAAAGAAAAGTTAGTTTTTTTCTGAAGAAGTGGAGAAACTAAAAGATCTAAAAGATAATGAGAAGAAGGAGAATGAATAACTAACTATAACAAATCAAAAGTAATCACTTTGTGTTAATCACTTTAATTTATAGGGTTAAGCCTAGACTTAACTAGACTAGCTCCTAACCAAAAACTCATTTAGTAAAAAGATTAAAGTTTACTCGGGCAGTTAGCTTGGTAAGAATACTACTAGAGGGAGATCAAAGATTAATTAAATACCTTAGATACCAACAGATTCAAGTAGACTTAAACTAGTCCACTTGAAGATTTCTTGTTCCTTAATAAGCTCGAGTCCTTAGGGGCCAACATCTAATGAGTTTTAAAAGACGCGTGTTTGTGTAGTAAGGAATTAGTAATTTGTGGGTTAAAAAAGGGTGATGAAATCCCTTACCTTATCTTGATTAGGGGGTTTTGCCCTTAAGAATATTTTTAAGCGTGTGCCAAATCAAGATACTCAAATCACTTATAAGCACCTTCCCCGGTAACGACACCAAAAACTTAGTGATGGTGTTTGTGAATATGTCGAGATTGCAAATGTACAATAAAGTTATAGTATAGCAAATTGTGGAATCCCACGAGAAAGGTATTATAAGAATTAATCAAAATTGATTATTAAGTTGTGCACATAACAATTAGGAGTGATAAAAAAATATGGTTATAGAGAGATAAAGAGAGTGAGTGTGATAATATGTAAGTAAAACAAAACTAGATTGAGAAGGGAGGAGGAAATATGAAGAAATAGAAGGAAAATAAAATCAATAAACAAATAAAGAAAATCAAGAGTAAAGAGGAAAATCAAGAAGGTAAAAGATGGAAGGATTCAATGAGAGATATAAGGAATCTAGAATTAAATCCACAAGCCACTCTTAATTATAAATTATGAATCATTCTCTTTTTATCATATTTTACTTTAGATTTATTAAGCATAGACTATCAAACCACTTAAGAAAATCATAACCTATCAAATTATCATCTAAGTAAAATTAACATTTATGAAAAGAACAATAACTAGATAGTAATTCTAGAATTTCTCCTACCAATTAGTTCTCTAGTTGATTATCCTAAAAATGACCATTTTAAACACAAGCGAGTAATTCACAATTCATAAAAGAAATTAAATTAATTTCATGTAATTCTAGAATTCCTACAAGAATTAGCTCCACATCTTATAAAAATAAAGAAATAAAAGGGAGGGAATGGAAATAAAAACTAACCCCAAAGAGAGTTCTAGCTTCTATGTGAGAGAATGAAAGAAAAATGAATAAAAATAAAAACTAATTGCCAAGAGGGTTCCAGCCTCTTGGTGAATAGTGCAAGAAAATAAAATCTAAACTATGTAAAAAAACAAATCTATGCTATAAAATAATTACAAGAAAATAAAGATATGAAAGTAAATCCGCTCTACAATACATGAAAATAAATCTAATTTATGAGGGTTCTAGCCCATTGAATATCTAAAGCAAAAAAATATTATAAGAAAATAAAAAGATAAAAGAGAAAATTTACATTTCAAGAGGGCTCTAGCCTCTTGATGAAGACAAATCTTCATCTTGATCTTCATCTTCATCCCATCTTCATCTTCATCATCAAGAGAAGAAAGGAAAAATAAGAGGTGAAAAAATTATTTTATTAATTACAATAAAAATTTACAATTTTGGAAGGTTTTCTTTATTAAGATTAAACCTCCTCTCCAAAAGGAGTTTTTACAAAATTTTTCATACTCAAACTCCTCAGCTTCTACCCCCTATTTATAGCCTAAAGAGATGAATGGGAACACTTGTATTTGGCTTGGAGATCAAGGATTAATTCGTACCCATAAAACAGCTTCTGTTACAAATTAATCGTTGGCCGACTGATTGGCCAATCGATTGGCCGAACGATTGGTTTGCAATAGATTAGTTTTTTATGGTTTTTAACCCAATTTCTTCATGAATCCTTGAGCTTTCTTGGGTTATCTTTTGTCTTCATATTTGGGCTTCAATAAATGGTAGAAAATTATGGTGATTCTTTTGGGCTTTTATTCATTAATCCTTCATTAACTTACAAATTAAGATAAAACACATTTATTAGTAACATTTTTATTTAAATAAAATAGATGATGATGGTATATAGATGTAATAAAAATGTGATTGTTACCTAGATTAGAGATGCTCATCGACAGCGGAGCTGAAATCGAAAGGCTACAACAGAAGCTAGCCCAAATAAAGGACAATCAAGCAGACGAACTTCGTATACTTCGCAGTTTGATGGAATTGCTATTGGCTGAAAAAGAGATGCTTGAGGGAATTGTCAAGAGTTAGTCGATAGCTTGGGGCGAGCTAAATCGTGATAGAGACATGTGGAGCTTTGAGTGCCGAGCTCTGCGTAAGACTACTCGGCGATTGAAATGACACTTAAAGAAGGATCCTTAGATCTCCATGAGTGAGGACTTCAATAGTAACTAGATGTCACGAACATGAACCTAGATCGTAACCTGACGTCTTCTAGCTGAATCAAGCATGATGTTGAATTTGGATTTTAAGAAGTACTTCTTGCTGCTGATATGCTTCAGTCCCGTGCAAGGGGGGACTTCTTGTTAAATAGCTCTCTTCTCATCTCCTGGCATAGGGCCTAAGGAGAAGTAAGTAGGAGCTATTTTCTCTGTAGTGGGAAAATTCTTATTTTTCCAGTCTTATGAGATCGGAGGAGTATGAGTTATAGCTTGGTGTAGATCGTGTATGCTCCTCTGCCGTCACATTACCCATATTTTAGAAATATAGGGTAGTAGAAAATAACAACAAGTATCTTTCATCCTTATAATTGGATAGTATGAGTGTCGCCTTCTTGTAGTAGAGTCATCGATCAATAAAAATGAACTTTTCTTGAATGTTAAAATTATCCATCTTTTTGTGTAATTGATCTGTGCATACTTTACTTCCGTAGCGAGCTTTGAACTCCGCATGACTTGATCTCTACATGGAGTCACTATGTTTGGAAGCGAAGCTCAAGCTTCCTTGTGTCGGCGAGAGACGGTTTGAAATTCGCCAAATAAAATCTCAAAAAACTGAGTTAAAGTTAGGCGATGTTCACTTACTTGAGAAATTAGCTAGTGAGATTCACTATATCAGGTCCCAAACAAATTGAGTTATGATTTACTCAATTTGGAGACTTAGTGAAATTCACTTGTAATGCTCAGGCAAGGTTCGCCTCAGTGCCCTGTTAAGTTAGGCGATGTTCACTTATTAGAAATAGTCGCCTGGGTGAAGCTCAGTAAGTCTGCTTAGGAGAGGTTTAGTGAGTCGGTTGGGTGAGGCTCCACCTAAGGATATAAAACTAAGGCCTTTGATTTGCATGCCTAGTATTGTTCATTCAAAGTGAGAATCCTGGTGAAGTTCAAGGATAGAATCTCTCGCGATGTTCAAGGAAAAATCATCGGTTAAGTTCAGTAGCAAAATCTTTGGCAAAGTTCAACAGCGAGAAACTCAATGAGGTTTAGGGAGAAGAATCTTCAGCAAAGTTTAAGGCAAGTCTATAAATAGACTATTTGCCTCCTCCTTTTTCATTTTGATTTAAAAAACTCTCCACTTTTCTTTGAACCCTAGCTTTCTTAAAATCTTCAAAGTTCATCATCTATGGCTCCTCATCGTGCTATCTCCAGGGGAAGAGGCTCCACTCGAGGAGCTCGTTGACCAAGAGCTAAAGAGGCACCAGCATAGCTAGAGATGGTAGTGGGTAAGCTTTGAACCCGTTAATGGTGATCTTTGGATCAGCCTAAAACTCAGCACATCAAGCTTTAAACAGTGCCTCAGGGCATTTGAAAACTTTATCCACTGTTAAAGGCGAGATCTTTATGACCACTCGTGGTCTTTTCGATGAGTTTCCATTGCTGGTGACGAAGGTTTATCAGTAGCCATCAATGGCTTTCAATGTGGTGAGCTTCGTATCTCAGGCGGAGCTTGTCACTATTGGTCTTTTGGGCTTCTGTAATGGATTTTATTTGAACAGAGTTCATTGCTCTGTTTTGAGCGATCTTTGCTAGAATGATGTTCTCCAATTTGGGTGACCTTCCCTCGAGTGAGATTAGTCTACTTGAATTGGGTAAAGTTTGCCAACACGAACATGCGAGTGAAGTTCGATATTTTTGTTTTAACTTTGCTTCATCTTTTTGACACTTAGTTGATAAAGATGGTCTCACTTGTGAGAGAGGTTCACCTCTACTTTTGAGTATGACGGCTAAATTTGATCCTCGTCTGCTAATTTATTTGTTGTCTTTATGCAGTTGCCTACTCGAAGGCTTCTGTAGACCGTCATAATCATTTTGGTCATGATGGAACTCATGACCTTGAGGTGGCATATGCTTTTGGTGGGAACATCCCTCTATTCTTCGAAGGCAATAGCCAAGAGAGGATCGAGACCATCCCTTCTGGCAGTAATAGAACTTTATAGAAAATAATCTCTAACACAATGCTCTCAATCCCTCGTGAAGATGTATCGGTGAAGTCATATTTTCTCTTTGGAAATAGTACCCCTGGTAGCTGTAGGCATCAAAAATTACCTATGAGTTTCCACACGCAGCTCAAGACAAAGAGAACATAACGAACGTCATCACCCGAGTCAAAGAAGATTATCTGACGCCAATAAGATGCATGAAGTGAATCAGTAAAGCGCGCAAGTTAACAAAGTGACGAAACACGCGTAAAGGGGCAAAGCAAACAAACTGAAGGAGATACAAATAGCCAAAAGGGTCAAGAAGACACAATAACAGGCTAGGAGACTCACATGCATGCGAGTCACCAAATGGTGACACACACCCATGCGAGTAACCAAATGGTGGCTCGCACCCATGCGAGCCACCACGACTACTTTGGCCTCCCAAAACTTCCCAAAGCACGAATTTTGATGTTTTATTAGAATTCTTTCGTCCCAGGACCTCTCCAACTGTTCTAAAGCTATCCTTAAGTGTGTCTGGGTGGTTATTGATAATCATATTTTATTACAATTTTATACCCTAATTATCTATTTTATATGAATAAATATATCACTAATAATTATTTTTATCTTTAAATGCAGGTTAATGAAGAATAAATCCCAAAAATCTCATATCTCAACAAAGGCCCCTTGAGTAAATGAAGAAATGAAGCAACAGAGGAATCAAGAAGCCCATTGAAAAATCAAATTGCTAATTTATCCAAAAGCCCATTGATTTAATGAAGAAAACAAGTATGAAGCCCAAAAGCCCAAAAGCCCAAAAGCCCAAAAGCCTAAAGCCCAAAGCCCAAAGCCAATACAAGAGGAAATCTGTGGATGGCAAAAGGAAGAGACTGGGTATCGATACCAGCATCGATGCTGGTATCGATACCTGCGAGACTGTAGCACGTTATAGGGTTAAAATTTTCTTGTTTTGGATAAGTATTGATCCAATGGCTTACATTCATTGATGGTTACTATAAATAGGGGTAGAGAGTGAGGGGTTAGAGGTATGAAAAATTTTATAACTCCATTTGAAGAGGAGGGTTACTCCTAGTTGAGAAGACCTTCTAAATTTATAACTTTTGTTACAATTAATAAAATAATTTTTGTCCACTTTGAAATTTTCTTTTCTCCTCTTTGTTGAATGATGAGGATGGAGATGAAGAGTAATTTGAAGGTTTGTATTTCTTTTATTTTTCTTTTTTATTTTTTTTAGTAATTTTTTTATTATTGCTTATTAGTTAGATTTACATTTATGCTTGTAGTGTAGATCTATTTTCTTGTCTTTTTATTTTTTTTACACTTTAATTTGTAGAGTAGATTTATTTTCATGCATTTAATTTTTGTAATTTATTTTATAGTTTAGATTTTAATTCTTTGTAGTTAGATTTATTTTGTTGTTCATAGTTTAGATTTTTCTTTTCTTTTTATTTTTTGTAATTAGTTCTTTTTCTTCTTGCTTTTATTTCTTAAGATGTGAAATTAATTCTTGTAGGAATCTTAGAATTATATGAAACTAGTCTAATTTCCTTTATATTGTATGAATTATTCTCTTGCACTTAAATATTCATGTTTAGGATAATCAACTAGCGAACTAATTGATAGAAGAAGAATTTGATAATCTATGCTTATCTTAAATGGTTTGATAGGTTATACTTATGAATTCTAGGATTACTATCTTGTTGTTATTCTTATCATGAATTGTAATTTTGACTTAGATGATAATTTGATAGGTTATACTTTTCTTAAATGGTTTGATAGTCTATGCTTAATAAATCTAAGTTGAAATATGATAAAAAGAGAATATTTTGTATTTTATAATTGAGATTAGCTAGTGGATTCAATTTTAGATCTCTCATATCTTTAATTGAATCCTCCATCTTTTATTTTCTTAATTTTTCTCTTTTTATTCTTGCTTTTTATTTTATTCTTTGATTCTTTCTTTCTCTTGTCTAAAATTTAATTTATTGTCACTTGCATATATTCAAAACAATCACTCATCATCTCTCTCTCCATAATCACAATTATTCTTTAATCCTAATTTTGTCATGCACAAACATAAGAACCAATTCTAATAATCTCTTAAAATCACCTTCCTCGTGGGATTGATAATTTTTTATACTATAACTTGATCAATTGTGCACTTATAATTTTGGTACATAATTATGCCACATCAAGGTTTTAACGCCGTTACCGAAGAACTGTGCTAAGTAGGATTTTATTATTTTAGTTCTTTAACTTGTGTGTTTTCTTGTGAAGGAACCGCTTGGAGCTTGAAAATCTTGGTTTGATGATCAAGAACTTGGAGAATTGCTTTTAGTTAGCTCTTCTTTCTAGCGTTTTCAATTCCACCCTTTTTAGTTAGCTTCACAATTAGAGATAATTAGGATTAAAAAAAAGATTTTATTTTTGTTGACCATAATAAAATTTACCTTTCACTTGGACAATAACTAACAAGATAATAAATTCAAACAAGAGATCTCTTCTCACATTTGATTGTTGTTGACCATAATTAAAAAAAAGATTTTTTCTATCCTTTTTAGTCGATTTTAATTTCTAGGGTTGCATTTCATATAGTTAATAGGAATTCACCAAAGTGATTGTAGCACTTGATTTGGCACATACTTAAAACATTCTTAAGGGCAAAACCTCCTAATCAAGATAAGGTAAGGAATTTTATCACCCTTTCTTTAGCCCATAAATCACTAATTCCTCACTTCACAAACCCAAGCCTCCTAAAACTCATTAGACGTTGGCCCCTAAGGACTCGAGCTCAATAAGGAACAAGAAATCCCTAAGTGAACCGATTCAAGTTTTCTTGGATTAGTTGGTGTCTAAGACAAGGTTTAGGGATTACGTAAAGCGCTCCATAAGGAACGAGGTACTTAATTGATCTTTGATCACCCTCTAGTACTATCCTTACCTGGATAACTACCCGGGTAAAACTTTAATCTTTTTACTTTAGGAGTTTTTGGTTAGGAGCTGGTCTAGTTGAGTTAGGCTAAACCCTAGAATTAGAGTGATTGAAAAGTGATTGCTTTGATTTGTTTTAGTTAGGATTTTTCTTTATCCTTTTCTTCTCATAAAAAAAACTAATTTTCTTTCTTTCATTTAAACAAATTATTATAAAAAGAAGTTGTTTTGGTGTATGCAAATGTGGGTTAGGGATAATTCTCATCGTTTAATCCGTATTGAACCAATCGAAGAAATAGTAAATTAACCTGTTCTCCAGGATATGTGTTACCCCACCAGAAATGCAATTTCATCTTGCATAAGGCTCCTCGAAGCAAATGGAGCAAATTTCGAGTTTAGACCGTATTACATAAACATGCTTCCCAAATTTCTTGGAAATAAAACAGAAGATGCATATATTTTTATCTCAGAATTTGAGAAAGTGTGTATTATGATTAAAATAAGAGAATTAACCGAAGATGCGATTAAGCTCAGATTTATTTCATTTGCTCTTAAGGACAAAGCTAAAAAATAGCTGTACAACTTACCGACAAATTCCATCTCAACTTGGGATGAATTTGTCACCATTTTTCTTAAGAAATTTTCCCTAATCATAAAACGGTAAAGCTTAGGAACAACATTCAAAACTTTAAAATTATCCTAGGAGAGCCATTCTGGAAATATTTTGACCGATTTAAAGATCTTCTGATCTAATGTCCTTATCATGGTCTCGAGAAATATCGATTATGCCAAGTTATATATGAAGGAATGTACTATTCTTCAAAAACATATTTAGAATCGATGTGTCAAGGAGATTTTATGAGGAAAAACGCCGATGAAGCTTAGGAATTCCTAGAGAGTCTATCCAAGAAAACAATACAGTGGGAACACTATGATGACAAGGTTTCATCAGTTTCCTAATCTAAGTCTAGTGGTCTTTCTCGGGAGTCAAACATTACTTCTGAAGCGAAGATGACGATGATTCTGCAAAGGTTAGAAGCCTTAGAAATTAAGGAATGAGCTTCAGCTCAAATCAATCATTTTTTTGCCCCGAGATATCATAATTGTCAGTCTCCTACCCATGTTTCAGAGGAATGCCCTCTCCTAGGAAACAACAATGCATTAGAATAGATGAACGCTGCATTCCAGCGTCCTAGAAATGATCCATTTTCTCCAACCTACAATCCAGGTTGGAGAAATCATCCTAACTTTGCATGGAATCAAGGAAATTCTTTCGAAAATCAAAACTTCATTCACGCGTTGAACCCACAATTCCTTAGGGGAAATACACTTCCGTTCAACGCACCAAATAAATTTTAACAAGCTAACCCAGTTTTTCTAACCCAACATCCTCATCCTCACGAGCCTACAAATCCTTCAAATTCTGATCATGACAAACGTTTGAGTGTCTTAGAAAAGGGTTTAGAAGCTATGATCAAAGCTTCTACACAAACTACTAACATGTTAACCCAGTCATCCACCACTCTAAATTCCTTTATGCAAATAACCGGCCAAGTGCTCAACTCAAACACTCAAGCTATAGCCCGGTTAGAAACCCAACTTGGGCAATTAGCCACTACCGTGAGTGAGAGAGAGAAAGGAAAGTTCCCAAGTCAACCTGTTGCAAACGGTAAAGACAATGGATCCAATTCATCCCAACCAGCCCATGTGAATAGAGTTCACACTTTGAGATCAGGAAAACAGATAGACAACCAAGTTAGAATGCCACCGGATCAAACCCCTTCTCCCATCCAACACATTTCTTCTGATGACCAAAACATTGAACATGAGATTGAGCCTGATCTAGATAGGTTTAGGCCCGTTGCCCCCTTTCCAGATAGACTCAAACCTAGGAAAAACTCTCCGCAGGTTGAGAAAATCCTAGAAACTTTTAAATAGGTCAAGATCAACATCTCTCTCCTAGATGCAATCGAACAAATCCCCTCTTATGCAAAGTTCTTGAAAGACTTATGCACTAAGAAAAGAACAACCAATGTCCCCAAGAAAGTCTTCTTAGCTGCCAACCTCAGTGAAATTTTTTCGAAAAACCCATGCCGTTAAAATATAAGGACCCTGGTTGTCTCACAATTCCATGTGTCATAGGTAACACTCGCATTGATAAGACACTTCTAGACTTGGGATCCAGTATCAACCTCCTTTCTTATTCAGTCTATCAATAGCTAGGTGTAGGAGAACTTAAACCGACAAGATGCACTCTATAATTAGCTGATAGATCCGTGAAAATTTCCTAAGGAGAGGTAGAGGATGTTCTGATCAAGGTTGGAGAGTTCATTTTTCCTGTTGATTTTATTATCTTGGAAACACAACCCGTTTTCAATCTCAAAAGTCAAATCCCCGTCATTCTAAGAAGACCATTCTTAGCCACCTCAAATGCTTTGATCAATTATAGAACCGGTCAAATAAAACTATCTTTTGGGAATATGACTATTGACCTTAATATCTTCAACCTAGGAAGGCAACCTAGTGATCCATCTGATCAATCCATGGAAGTGAATTTCATTCAGGGAATATCTAGTGAACAACAAGAGGGAGAGTGTGAGTCAGATTCAAGTGCATCTGACTTAATGTTTGTGGAGTCTTCTGATGACGAACTAGAGTTAGATGCGCTGGTCAATCATGTTTCTACTATTGGCTGGTAACGAGAACTTTTGACGATAGAACCCCGAGTCCAGCTTCGCCCATCTGTGGAGGAACCCCCTAAGTTATAGCTCAAACCTCTACCTGAAAATCTAGAGTATGCCTACTTAGGGAAGAACGATTCTTTACCAGTCATTATTTCTTCTGACTTAACTACCAGTCAAAAGGAAGCTCTCTTAGATGTTTTAAGAGAGAATAGGGAAGCCATTAGATGGACCATGACTGATATCAAAGGGATTAGTCTAACCATTATTCAACACCGAATCCATTTGATAGATGGTGCCAAACCTACTAGAGATCCTGTCAGTTAAATCCAGTGATGAAAGAAGCTGTTAGGAAAGACATTCTGAAATATCTCGATCATGGGATCATTTATCCCATTTCTGATAGTTTATGGGTGAGTCCGGTCCAAGTTATTCCAAAGAAATCTGGGATCACCGTGATCCAAAATGAGGCTAATGAGCTAATTCCCACTCGGATCCAAACTGGATAGCGAGTTTGCATTGACTATCGAAAACTCAACTTAGCCACTCGGAAAGATCACTTCCCTCTTCCATTCATTGACCAAATGTTAGAGCGTTTAGCAAGACATGAGTTCTATTGTTTCCTGGATGGATATTCAGGTTACAATCAAATCCCTATCGCTCTCGAAGATCAGGAGAAAACCACCTTCACTTGCCCGTATGGAACATTCACATACCGACGCATGCCTTTTGGCCTGTGTAATGCACCAGCTACATTCCAACGCTGCATGATCAGTATTTTTTCTAACATGATAGAGAGATTCCTTGAAATTTTCATGGATGACTTTTTCATTTTTGGTGATACATTTTCCCAATGTTTGCATCATCTTAAACTGGCCCTAGAACGGTGTAGGGAGAAAATTAGGAGAAATATCATTTCATGGTCAAACAAGGCATAGTCTTAGGACATGTAGTTTCCAATAGGGGAATCGAAGTGGACAAAGGTAAGGTAGATCTCATTTCCAATCCCCCTCCTCCCAAAACTATCAAAGATGTCAGATTGTTTCTTGGTCATGCTGGTTTTTACTGACGTTTCATCAAGGATTCCAGCAAAATTAATAGACCCTTGACCAATCTCTTAGCCAAGGATACATTATTTATCTTCTCTCCTGATTGCCTCAAAGATTTTGAATATCTGAAAAAGGAGCTAACCACATCTCCTATCATTCATGCACCGGATTGGACCTTACCCTTCGAACTGATGTGTAATGCATCTGATTCTGCGATTGGTACTGTTTTAGGACAACGATTTGATGGAAACCACATGTGATCTACTATGAATGATGCCCAGCAAAACTACTCTGAATGATGCCCAGCAAAACTACTTTGTCACAGAAAAAGAGTTTTTAGCTGTAGTCTTTGCCTTAGAAAAATTCAGGTCTTACCTCATCGGTTCCTTAACCAAAGTGTTCACAGATCATGCCGCACTAAAGTATCTTTTGACCAAAAAGGATGCTAAAGCACGATTTATTAGATGGATTCTCCTACTTTAAGAGTTTGACAATCAAATTCTTGATAGAAGAGGAATAGAGAACCCCGTAGCAGATTACCTCTCTCGACTCCCGAATGCACCAACATCAACCATTCCGATCAATGAGCATTTCCCTGATGAACAACTCCTACAAATCCTATTGTTCCATGGTTCGCTGACATTGTGAACTACATAGTTATGAACTAGATCCCTTCTCATTGGTCTAAACAGGATAGATCCCATTTTCTCTCCTAAGTAAAATACTTTTACTGGGATGATCCATATTTGTTCAAATACTGTCCTGATTAAATCTTTAGGAGGTGTGTTCCCACTGAATAAACTAGGAGTGTTCTATCCTTTTGTCATGAGCAAGCATGTGGGGGCCACTTTGGCCCAAGAAAAACAGCTGAAAAAATTCTTCAATGTGGTCTATATTGGCCCATTCTTTTGCAAAACCTGTAACCGCTGTCAGCTTTTAGGGAAAGTCACTAGAAGAAATATGATGCCCTTACAATCCATCTTATCTGTTGAACTTTTTGATTTGTGGGGTATTGATTTCATGGGGCCATGTCCAAATTTCTTTGGAAATGTTTACATTCTAGTAGCCGTTGAATACATGTCAAAATGGGTTGAGGCGGTAGCTTACAAAACTAATGACAACAAGGTCGTTGTCAAGTTTTTGAAAGAGAACATTTTTGCACGGTTTGGAGTACCCTGAGCGACCATCAGTGATAACGGTACACATTTCTGTAATCGTTCTTTTGAGGCTTTGATGAGGAAATATTCAATCACTCATAAATTGTCAACTCCTTATCACCCCCAAACCAGTGGACAAGTAGAGATCATAAACAGGCAGATCAAACAAATCTTAGAAAAACGGTTAATCATAACAAAAAAGATTGATCTGTAAAATCATGTGATGCTCTGTGGGCATATAGAACAGCTTTCAAGACCAATTTGGGGATGTCACCATACAGACTAGTGTTTGGGAAAGCTTGTCACCTACCAGTAGAGTTGGAGCATCAAGCAATATGGGCGATAAAACAATTAAATTTTGACTCAGACTCGACAGGTAAGAACAGATTGCTCCAAATAAATGAGTTGGAAGAAATTCGAAATGATGCATACATAAACTCAAAAATTTACAAAGAGAAAACCAAGAATTTTCATGACAAATCAATTTTACGAAAAAATTTCTCTCTAGGATAGAAAGTTTTATTGTTCAATTCCAAATTACATCTTTTTCCTAGGAAGTTAAGATCGAGGTGGATAGGTCCATTTATTGTCAAACACGTTTTCTCACATGGGGCTGTCGAGATAGAAAATCCTAAAAATAATGACATTTTTAAAATAAATGGTCAACGCCTAAAACCATTTTTAGAATTTTCTATGCTCAGAGAAGAGGAGGTGTTGGTTCTTCATGATCCACTTTATTTGTAAAAAAATAAATAATAATAATAATAAGTATATATACATATTTCCTCATTTTTTTATATATATATAAAAAAAGAGAAAAGGAAAGAAAAATATATACATATTGCCTCTTTTTTTATAAAAATAAAAATATACATATTTCCTCATAAAAAATAAATAAATAAAAATAAAAAAAATAAAAAAACGTTGAATAAGTAACATGAAGAGAAAAAAATATGTTAAAAATCAAATATTTTAAGGCTATTTTCTATGGCCCAAACAAATTTTTTTTCAAAGCCCATGAGAAAAGGCCTACTTCTCAGAAAAAAATTATAACCCACCGCTTCGATGCTGGCATCGATGCGGGCATCGATGCCACCATCGATGCGGTGGGTCTGCTACATCAAAACCGCAGCCCCACCCCCTTCTCCCCGTTATTTTCTTCTCCTCGTCTCCCCAAACCCCATTTCCCCAACCCGAAAATTCCAAAAAAAAAAAAATTCCACCATCCAAGCCCTACGGAATCAAGACAAATTGGAGAGCTTCTTTTTTAATTTTCTCAGATCTTTGCCTTCTTTCACCTCTACACATCTCCAAGGTATAATTTCTAGCTTGATTTTGTAATTTCCTGATGTGAATGGGTTCATAGATGATTTGGTGATTAAATCATGAATAGTTTTGAATGATTATCATAGTTTTGTGTTGATTCATGATGAAATTTTAATCAATTAGTTAAATTGAGAGTTTAATTGGGGGGTTTTATGCAAAATACGAAACTTAACTTTAGGATGTGGTGAAAAAATAGAAATATTCAAATCTTCAACTTGTATGAAGAATAATTGATAAATTTCAATTGAAATTTAAAGTTTTGGGGGGTTTATGCAAAAGTTGAAACTTAAATTTTGGGTGTTTTTTGTAAATTTCAAAAATTCAAACATTCAAAGTTCAACTTATGAAATCTGAGTATTTGATCAAATAAAAGTTTAAATTGGGTACTTCTCACATTTGAAAATTTGTATTGGATAATTGAGGATGCTTTATTCGATATTTGTAAGGTTTAGCTTATAATTATCATATCAACATGCATGTTTCACCGATCAAGTTATCAAAAATTTGACATTTTTTTCTAAAAGAATAATTTTGAGGAAATTTATTGACAAAATTTTGATAACTTGAAATTAACTTATGTTGAACAATTTGTAGCTAAATTCTTAAAAAATAAAAAAAATAAAAATAAAAAAAATAAATTATAATATATATATATTGGAATTTTGTTATTAAAATGTTATTTTTTTCTTTTCTTTCTTTTTCTGTAGATGCCCCCCAGAAAGAAATCCCGAGCAAGTTCATCATCTTCTGATCCTTCTGATGCCGATATAGATAGACCCACAATTTTGACCAAAATTATGGGTCTTAATGTTTATTTTGAGAGGGGTTTTCAGATGAGTGCATTACAGACATATCAATCTACAATCACCATGTTAACTGCAGTAGGTCTTAGGAGCATGATGACTAAACCCTTAGAGAAAGCAAACATTTCATTAGTCCATGAGTTCTATTCTGGATGGGAAATTGATCCATATAGAGATGTATGTAGGAAAATTGCAATGAAAAGAACAAAAGAAAATTGAATTGAATTCTTTTAATTCCGATTACAACTTGAATACAAAAGAGAAGAAAATGAATTTGGTTTTCTCCTTTGTTTAAAACTAGGTTCTTCAAGGTAGCGATGGAGTGCCTCCTTCGATTGTTCGCGTCGAATTTGCTCTTCGTTGACGATCTGACCGTCTCTTATCTCGTGGGAACGATGAACTTCTGTGGGAAGTTTTATATGTAATTGTTTAACGAGTTTAAGAACTCTAAACGAGTTGGAACTCTGTGAATAGAGTTGTTAGAACCGAGAATTCGGTTAATGATCAAGCAGATATTCTGTTGTTGAAAAATCCTTCTCAGATTTGATCTCCTAAATTTGATTCAAAAATCTTATCTCCAAAGATTTCGTCTCTCTTGCCTCTCTGTACGGTTGAGATCCGAATCGCCTTCAAACCTGTACGGTTTTGATGCTGAAGAATCCCCTTGGCTCGCTCTTTTATTCAAAAAGCCAGCCCTTTTACGGTTTAGATTCTGAAAATCCAATCTCCAAAATCCAACCTTTGATTCGTTGGGTTCGTTGAGTTTTTATAGGGGGATAAGAGGTTGTAACTGCCCTCTAAATCCGCTCCTACGTGGGCGTGATTTCCTCAGATCATGGGGAAACAGTTCTGAAACCGTTCAACTCATATTTGAATGAGTCAAACGCCCACCTTGGCGTTCTGGATCCTAACCTCACGTCTTAGAATTGAGATGCGAGGTTGGGTGTTGGCTGAACACCAACGAACGCGAGGTTAGGTGTTGGCTGAACACCAACGAACGCGAGGGTCGCTCACGTTTGA
Organism: Asparagus kiusianus; assembly: GCA_022839385.1. Classification (NCBI taxonomy): domain Eukaryota; kingdom Viridiplantae; phylum Streptophyta; class Magnoliopsida; order Asparagales; family Asparagaceae; genus Asparagus; species Asparagus kiusianus. The sequence goes on along the minus strand of BQKN01057635.1, from coordinate 56,516 downwards.
TTTGTTGTAGCTTGGAAACGCTGAGGTCGTGTGCACTTCCAGAATTGTAACGCGGGGATGACTTCCGCGTTTGAAAAGAAGTTTGTTGACTTGTAACCTCTTCTGTAAGGTGTTGCAAGGACCGTCGTTCAGTAATCCTCGCTTTAGCTGTTATGAGGTGTGAAAGTCATTAGATTGTAACTTTCACTGTTGATTGTGAAGACTGCTGAATAGAGTTTTCATCAGCTGTCGGAAGCGTCGTTGAATTGTAACTCTTCTCGATCTATATGAAAAGTCCTCCATTTGCAGCTTTCGTTTGTTAGTATGAAAGCTATCTGATTGTAGCTTTCATTGTTGGAACTTGACGGGAATCAATCATCCATAGTGACTTTTAGACTAATATTTGCCCACAGCTCTCTACCAAGCAACTCACCAACTAAGTCCAACCTTTTATTTCTGAAATCATTACACTGCTCATCAGCACCTCTAATAGTTGCTAATATAATATTGGTCATGTTGTTATCGCAACCATCAAGATCAATCATCTCAAACATGAGGTCGTGTTTGTAGCGATTATAATGCTGCGGATGCAATGATTTAGAAATCTCTTCTGTTTCGATCGTAAGGATGAATTCTGCTTCTCGATTTGAAGGAACCATTGCCTTGTAATCTCGTAGGGATCAGCTATCTATTGTGATTTTTAGACAGCCTACAGAACCCCCTCCAAAGTTTTCGAAAGTTCGCGGTTGACTGGGACGAATTTTCGGAATACTTTGGATCCCAAAATTTTGTAGATTGATTGTCCACTCCATCTGATTGGAAGACATCGCGGAACTGGTTGTCAGAATGTTGAGATGTTGCTTACTCGAACCAAACAATACAGCTTTTGAGCCTTGATGACAATGAAGGACGAAGCACACTCCAGCTCTAGTCTGATGGTTTTAGCGTTGCTGATTGTAATCTGCTTACACCCATTTGATAGACTCCCCAGTGGAGTCGCTTGTTGCTTTTCGATTTTGGTGGCTGACCTTAATTTTCCTCTATTTATTTGAGGTCTTATTGATTGTAACGCGTAGGTGAACTCTGTGCCTGAGAGCTTGAACGCGTAGGTGAGCCCTGTGCCTGAGAGCTTGAACGCGTAGGTGAGCCTCGCGTTTGGAATCTCAACCAACTCGGACGCGAGGGTCGAGTTTGGGCGGGATTCTGACCTTGAATCCCGTCCGTTACGATTTGACAGCTCACCGCTGTCTATAAATAGACCGCTAAGGGTCAAATCAGAGTCATTCGACTCTTCTTGAAATTCTAACGAAAAAGAAGAATTCTGTTCGATCTCCGGTGAGAACTGTTCATCTCCTTCTTCTCCAACTAAGATTCATGGCACCCAAGAAGGACGTCCCTCGTCCCTCCAAGTCCGATGTCACCACGGCTCAGGGATCGGCGCCATCTGCGTCGGCCGACGGCGCTGCTGCTCAGGCGAACATGCCGCCTCAGCTTCCTTTGATCGGCGGTAAGTATGACCTCCATGGTCGTTAAACTTGTTTCGGCAAGTTTTGATCTTTGGATCCAACGAGGAAACTCGTTTCGATAACGTGGGGCTGGGCTCCGTCGTTTTAAATTCTTGACGCGAGGTTCGACCTACGCGTCTTGGATTTTGATGACACGAGGCTCGACCTTCGCGTCTGAACTTTGTTGACGTGAGGCTCGACCTTCGCGTCTGAACTTTGTTGAAATTAAGTTTTGACCTCCGCGTCTGAGATGTAACTTCTTCCTTTGTTTTTGCAGTATGTCACACCATTGAACCTCTCCCCTTTCACCATCATTTTGGGCATGAAGGTGGTGTGGACCCGAATATGACATTCAACCTGCGTAAAGAACTCCCAGTTTTCCGAATTAAGGATAAGAGTCGCGCGGAATTAATCACACAAGCTTCTCCCGAAACTCTTAGGATATTGGTTACGGACGCTAAGTTTGAGAACTTGAGCCGTAAGCCAATAGTCAAACCTGGATTCCTCTTCGGGGACTATGTTGACTTTGATGCCGTCACTGCTTATGATGGGGACTATAAGTGGCTGCGGAAAGTTAGGGACCGTAACCTTTTCTTGCCCAATATGGAGAGGATGTTCCCCATATCCTAATTTCAATGCGCTTCCATCCTAAGGCGTATGGATTGGCCGCTGGTTAAGGATCAAGATGGAGTGGTTCTCGGAATCCGAACTTTTCAAGGGGTCCGCATAGTTGGTTACAACCGCCTGGTGACAGCTTTACGGCCAGGGTTGTTTGCTAAGGAGTATCCTATCGGCGAAGTGGCTAGTCCAGCAAACACTTTTGCCAAGAAATTTTTAGCTAAGAAAGGGGAATTTCCCGCGCAAGGATTTAGGACTCCTGGCTGGGTTCATTCTCCGGTGACAGGGTGGTGGACCCGGATGACCAAGTTCATTTTGGACGAATTAGATGCGCCCCTCTCCCAAGCTGGTTTGAAAGTTCCTGTGCGGGCCACTAAGTTTGGAATTGTCCAAAGCCATTTTCATTTCTTCTCCATATTGGAGAAGTATAACCCTGAGACTTGTACTTTCTTCACCCCTGTGGGGGAATTAGGCTTCGCTCTTCACGAGATGCATGAAGTCTTGGGTCTTCTTCTTAGGGATTTGTCGTATGAAGAATTTGTTCCGGGATCAGCGGAACTTAAGATTTTGAAGAAGACAAGCCCTGAGATTTACTCCACCTTATGGGAAGTCATGTGTCACTTCCACATCTGTATGCAGCTGACAGGAGCTCGAGGAAGCGGCATTAAACAAGTGTCTTGGGCGGAATATTTATTCCAGAACTTGACCAATAAGGGAGCCTTAGTGACCAAGTTACCCGCTAGCACTTTGGAGGAGGTCCAAGCCCGCATCGACGATGCTACCTCCCATTACACCAATGAGGCCAAGGAAGATGTTTTCCCGGTTCATACGGAGTTTGAGAGTTTTCACTACCAAGCTCTGCTCCCTATTTCTGATACGACGCTCTTGGCTGGATACTTAATGCTGTGGCTCAAGCGGTACGTCGTTCCTACCAGGCCGATCGATGCTCTGGCTGCTGAGGTGATCTACCCTGCTATTCTCTTGGCGCACGGGATACCATTGAATCTGCTTTATGCCATGGTGGGCCATTTGCAGAGTGGACTACGAGAGTTGGCCTTGGAGTTTGTTGACGTTGCCGAGGTGGAGTCCGGGGGCCACAAAGCTTTCAAAACTCCCAATCCCCGGATACCATTGCCATATACCTATTTAATGGCTTGGTATGTGCTCCACTGTCCTCCTCTAATGAGTGCGGCCTCTCCCCCGGGGGACTCATTTATCCCATTTGTGCAACGATTAGAATCTGCAAAATGGGAAGGGGGATACATGGTTAGAATTCGATAGATTCTGTCGCGGGACACCCACTACCACATATGGCGTTGTTTCCCTGATTTTGAAGGCGGCGTCTACGGAGCGGAATATCAAGACGTCGCGGGTCCTAACGGATTCACCCAGCTGAGCGGGGGTGTTTTCCATTGGCTGCTCTCTATCAGGCCCGGTTATTTGATCTTCCGGCAAGGCGCTCACTGTTTCATCGAGCCCTACCAGCCCTATAGGTTTGCACGCCAATTTGGGTATGATCAGTTGTACGTTGGGAACCCTCGTCCTTAACTCTCAGCTATGGGTAACATATATGAGGGGGCCAGGGCTTGGTACTATTCCGTGGCAGGCTGTACTAAAGCAACCTTCAGGCTTCCCCACAAAACACCCAACTCTTATACTTCCATGAGCTTCTGTAATTGGTATTTCGCCGCTTCCAAGACTCCCAATTACAACTTGAATACATCCTGCTTGAAGGACATCAGGCATATGTATGCTTCAAGGAGGGGATCAAAGACATCCCGATTGAGAGGGATTGATGAGTTCCTGTCCATTGAGAATCAGCCTGCTGGACAGGAAGAGGAACAAACAGCTGAGCCTGTTCCCGGAGAGGAGCAACAAGTGGTTGAGCCTCCCACGATGAGAGCAGCGGGGAAAAGAAAGCTCTCCGCGGATGAAGCTGGTCGATATGAGAAGCAGATCCGTCAGAAGTTGATAGTTGACTCTCCTCCTCCTAAGGGCCAGCAAAAATCTAAGTTGATGGCTGATGCTATCAGGACTGCTGAAGATGAAGACCAACAGGAATCTTCAGTTGCAGGCTTGCCACATAGAGCTAGACTTCGTTCTCATGGCCCAGCCTTATCAAGTGAAGCTTCTTCTTACCATCCCCCCGAAGACGAAGAGGGCGAATTAATGGTTGCAGATGCAGAATCTGCTTCAGTGATGGACCTTCCTAAGTCTCCTGCATTGGAACCAAGGGGTCACGAAGAGAATCCATCCCCTCCTCCTTCAGTATTAATGTCACAAGCTGGTGACTTAGTTCCTAGTCCTACAACAGGACTTATGACTAAACCAGCTGCTGGCACCAATCTTCCTGAACCTTCAGCTACCCGGGATGATGAGGAGCGAGTTGATTATGAAGGCTCCTCGATTGGTGGTGAAGCTGACGAAGATAGAGGTGGTGAGGATGCTGAAGTTAGCAACTTGCCAGGTGATGATGTGGAAGATGAAGAGTATAACTCCATGGACGACATAACCATTTTTGATGATGCTCCCAAGGCTTCATCTGATAAAGCATCTGGTTAGACTCCTTTCTATCTCACTGGTAAGCTTAGTTTGTTTCGACTTATTCTGCACGCTTTTTCTGCGTTCCGACCGTTTTTTCGTGTAGGTTCACCTACTCCCGGGACTACTTCTGCTGCTCCTTTAGAGCAAGAACCTGTACCGGTGTCGACTCCTTTGCCAGAGCAACATCTGCTCGGCTCGCCCACAGCAACTGCTTCACCTGTGGCGTTGCCTGAGACTACTGCTGCGACTCCTATTTTAGATCAACAGCCCGTGTCGGTATCGGCTCCTACGCAAGAGCAGCCTCTTCCTGCCTCATCTACTGCAGCTGCTTCGCCTACCGCATTACTGAAGATCTCGCTTACTCCAGCAGAGGCACGGCCAAGCACTTCTCAGGCAAGGGCGATGATGGCTTTGACCTCGAGCCCTTCACAATTGAATGTTTCTACCGCTTCTGCAGCTTCGGCACCAGGATCCCCTGCACCAATCTCGATGGCTAGAGGGGCGTCTTCGGCTGTGGTTTCCAGTCTCACCGACGCACCTGAATTTCTTCAGATCTCTCTGGTATATTTAAACAACCTTGCGAAGATGGTGGTAGAATACATGGTGAGCGGCCGGGGAACTTTGAACTCCTTTCGACCTCTTCTGGAGGTAGGCTTGAATAGAGTCAGGAGTGTGGGCAACACTCAATGGTTCGAGCGTTGTTCAGAAATTATTCTTCATTTGGAGGAGAAATTACAACGCTTTGAGACAATGGGCCATAGTGAACTTCAGCCGTAAATTATGTCAACTCTGGCTAGTCTTCAGGTCACAGAAGTGGTTCACCGAGAAGCACTAGAACGGGACTTAGCTGAAAAAGAGCGTCAGATTGTAGAGCTTCGTGAGCGTAACATTCGGAAGCGAGAAGAACTAGAACGCTTAACTGCTTCTATGAATTCGCTTCGGGACAGACTTGTTGAAGCTGAAGCCGAAGTCCTGCGATTGAAAGCTGAACTTTCCCGCGAGGAAGGCATCGTCAATATCCTTAGTGCCCAGAATGCAAATGGTGCTTTAGAATACCATACACAAGCTCAAGCCCTAGAATAGGCCAGGAACGAAGTGGCAGCCATCATCATACCAAGTGAGGATGAACTCCGGGCTAAGGCTGAAGCTATGGTGCAAGCTAATCACGAGAAAGAATTAGCTGAACTCAAGACTCAACTCATATCTTTTGATTTGATGCGTGAGTGAATTTGGTTTTTGTAATGTTCTTTTGATAAGAACAAGTTTGTTTTGTATCACTTTCTTCTAACTCTCGAATAAAAAGTGATATTGGTCCCTCATTGTTTCTTGTATTTGTCATGTTTTGATTTTAAGTAACAAATCACGAGAAACGCCCGAGGTGTATTCACGACTTAGCATAGATCTCCGGGATAGCCCGGACTTAGAAAGTTTCCTTTATTATCGTTTAAGATAACTCTAGAGAACTTCACAACGTTGAGGATAAATGTTAAATCATTCTCCCACAACAGAGTTAAAGAGTAGAATTCTTCCTGTGTTATTTTGACTTTGAACACTGAAAGAGGTCTGTAAGCGCCAGGGGTGTAATTTTAACTTGGCATGGACTTTTTTCCTGTGGGGCGATTCCGAACTTTTCCTTATTATCACTAAGGATAGATCTGGAAAGTACTTAGTCCATTGGAAATCTTATGAGAACACCTCTTAGATAGCGGGGTAAAAAGGGTTCAAATAAGAGGGTTTAGACTGTTAGAGGTGTGAGGTTAACATAATAGGAAAGGATGTTGCGATCAGAGCAAATTTGAGGACTTGTCGCTCTATTGGAGAGAGTCGATAAGTTGGTTTTTGTCAGAGGTGCAATTTTAACGTGACAATAAAGAGATTGCGATAAAGAGATTGCGATCGGAGCAATTTTGAGGACTTATCGCTCTATTG
>BQKN01057635.1:31873-49931 GCA_022839385.1 Asparagus kiusianus | reverse complement strand
GTCAGAGGTGTAATTTTAACGTGACAGTAAAGAGATTGCGATCGGAGAAATTTTGAGGATTTATCGCTCTATTGGAGAGAGTCAATAAGTTGGTTTTTGTCAGAGGTGTAATTTTAACGTGACGTCTGTGGGGATAAAATCCTTTTGTGTCTTGCTGAGGAGAATTGCTAAGTGTTTTATCATCAGAGTAATGAATTATAATACTTGTGATTTGAACAAGATTTTGGGGGTTTCGTTACCCCAATGAAAAGGAGTTGGCAAACTAATTATTTATTGCTCTGTTGAAGAGAGCTAATAAGTTGACAATAATCTGAGTGATTTTAGAGACTTATCGTTCTACTAACGAGAATCGATAAGCGGATTCTGACAGAGGGGTTATAGCTACACTGGTATTTTGTGCCAGCTAAACTCAAACTCTGTGGTGATGATGATAGTTTGGGGTGAAACATTAACCCAATGAGAATTTTGATTCTGGTGAAGAGATACAGAGGTTTTGATTAACACTTTGTTAAGGGGGCCCATGCCTTTGAGGAATAAGTGTTGATTCTTTATTTGGGAGAATAGCAACGCTAAGGTGACCCTCGCGTATGAGATTTGAAACGCGGGATTATAGGCCTTCATAACGCTGGGTTGGGCCTTGTGCTTGGGCATTTGAACGCGATAATGTGCTTCGCGTTTTGAAAGTAGTTGGGATTCTTTCCTAGAATATCGTGCTATCTCAATAGCTTGACGACTGTTATAATTAGACCTGAGTAGTCACGTCAAGAGTCACTTGACTCTCAAAAGTTTTGGCTATTTCCAAGAACGAGAATTCTCGTTTGATTTTGGTGAGATCTCCGACGAACTCCGTCTTCTTCGTTCAGAAACGTTTCTTCCGATCGACTGTGTTGATGGTGCCACGGAGAGTAGGCTCGAGCACCAAGAAAGTCGTCGGATCGACTTCCGAAACGCCGTCGGCTGAGGACGCCGACGATGTTCTTGTTCGTGCAGGAACATTATCGTCGCCACCGCCGTCGCAGGGGCCTCGCTGTCGTGGTGAGTGTTGACTGGAATAACTTGCCTTAGCAAGTTCTCTGGAAACCCTAGATGGGTTCTTGATAACGAGGAAGATGACTCGTTTTTGTTCAATAAAAACGCGGAGTTGGGACTCCATGTGGGTCTTGACCCTCGCGTTCAAGTTTTTCAACACGAGGTTCGACCCTCGCGTTTGGGGTTCCAGACGTGGGGCTCGACCTCCGCGTCAGAAATTTTGGACACGAGGCTTGACTCTCGCGTTTTGAGATTTCTGATTCTGTTTTTACGTCAGTAACTTATTTTCAGCTACTAACTTCTGCTTTTGATTGTGCAGTGCTTCTTCCAAACGTGCCGCTTTTGTAAGAGCATCATTTTGGGTATATTAGTGGAGAAATAAATTTGTATCATTTTCCTTTCAATTGTTTTCACCTCTGTATTCAAATTAACAATATTGAATGGAAATGACATTATTTTGGTTTCATCATCTCTTTTGTCAAAATCTGATTCAAGACAACGAAAAATAATGCGAATGTTGTAAATGTAGTGTTAACTCAATATGAAAACGAAATTCTCTTTATTATCACTTAGAATAATTCTAGAAAATTTCAATCGTCAGAGGTGTAGTGTTAACATGACGAAGTACAAAATAAAATTACACTATCAATAGGCAACCCCCAGCCTGATTTAGCTGGGGTTTAGGGGGTTACATGATTTACGGGAAATATCTCTTAAGGAATTTCCCATTAATTGGCATCATGAACTTGTCTCCTTTTTGATTGATAAGACGATAGGCTCCATTCGAGTAAACTGATTCTATTACGAAGGGCCCCTCCCATTTAGGATTGAACTTCCCTTTAGTTTTGTGTGTCATCACCATGGGTCGTCTGTTGGCCATAACCAAATCGCCCTTCTTGAAAATCCATTCTCTGACCTTTTTGTTGTAGGCTTTGGAAATACGGGCTTGATACAATTCGATCTGCTGCTGAGCTTGAAGTCGTTTGTCGTCTAGGGCTTCAAGTTCTTGCAGACGCCGTTGATGTTTTTCTTCCTCTGTTAGTCCCGTTGTGATCGCGACTCTCAGAGAAGGAATTTGGATCTCCAATGGCAATACAGCTTCACAGTCATATACCAGAGAGAATGGTGTAGCTCTCGTAGGGGTCCTCACCGTTGTGCGGTAAGCCCACAGACATTCGCCGAGCCTTTCATCCCAATCATGTCGGCTCTTGGAAACAAACTTCTTGAGAAGTTTCACTATGGTTTTGTTAAAGGCTTCTGCAAGACCATTTGCTGGCGGATAATATGCCGTAGATGCAACACTCTGAATTCTGAATTTGTCACAAAACCTCTGGAACCCAAAACTGACGAATTGTGTCCCGTTGTCGTGAACTATTCACCTCGGGACTTCAAAATGGTAGATGACATGATGTTTGATGAACTTGATTACGTTGGAAGTCTTGACTTCTTTCAACGGGATTACCTCCGCCCACTTGGAGAAATAATCGGTCACGGCCAGAATGAACCGATGCCCTTTGGAGGTCGGAGGAGAAATTAGTCCCACGATATCCATGCCCCACTCTTCGAATGGCCAGGATGCAGATGTGGGATGTAAGTTCCCAGGTGCTTGGGGGATGAAATCCCCATGAATTTGACACGCGTGACAACGTTTAGCGTAGTCAACCGCGTCTGAGAACATTTTTGGCCAGTAATAGCCAATTCGACGGAGGCGATCTCCTAATTTAGCTCCGGGTTGATGGGCTCCGCACATTCCGTCGTGAGCTTCTTTAAGAGCTTCCCTTGCTTCCTTTCGAGAAAGACATCGAAGCAAAACCCCGTCATGTGATTTACGATACAGGATTTGAGAGGCTGCATCGTAATAAAATCGGAGGGCCTTTCGTTTGATGGCGGCCGTTTCCTTAGGATCGTCGGGCAAAATTCCGTACAGGACGTAGTCAATATATGGAAATCGCCAATCTCTAGATTCGAACTCTATGGAGGTTGTACAGACCCCTTCCGACATTGTCTTGTCTGAATTTCCCTCCGTAGGAATCTTAGAGCAGTATAGTTCACGCCCTACGACGGGGATCGTCGTTTTGGTACCTGGCGGTAATGCCAGCGAAGTTGCCAATGAAGCCAAAGCATCTGCGTAAGCGTTCTGGGCCCGTGGGATGTATTCAATAAAGAATCCCTTGAACTTCTTAGCTTGCTTCAGCACTGCGAAGTAGTACGGGATTAGGTCCTCATGACGTACTTCATATTCCCCTCGGACTTGGTTTACAATGAGCTGAGAGTCACCATAAGCCTCAAGATGCCGAATATTAAGTTCTTCGGCAAGTTGCATCCCTAGTAGCAGAGCATTATACTTAGCTACATTTTTGGTGCAAGGTTCGATTAGGAAAAATCCTCTTGGGATTACGTGACCGTTAGGAGAGACGAACACCACTCCTACTCCCGCAGTAATTGCTCCGTGAGGGTTTGCTCTAGATGCACCGTCGAAGAATAATTTACACACTTGTGTAGATTCTTGAACAACACAAGCCTCGGCGACTTCGTCGGGCAATTCTTCATACAGTTTAGATGTCCCTAGCACCGGATGATCGGCTAATAAATCTGCCAATGCTTGACCCTTTACTGCTTTTTGGGGCATGAATTGCATGTCGTACTGCAACAAGAGAATGGCCCATTTTGCAAGCCGACAGTTTAGAGACGATGGTTTCGTCATCAGCACTCTCAAGGGATTCACCTTAGAGATGACGTGAATTGTTTGTCCGACTAGGTAATGTCGCATTTTTTGAACTGCGAATACCAAAGAGAGACATTTTTTTCGACCGGATTGTACCGGTATTCGGCTCCCATCATGGTTCTGCTTAAGTAATAAATGGCTTGCTCTTGCCCTTGATCATCGTTTTGAGCCAGTAACACTCCTAGAGAATGATCCATAGCCCTCACATAAAACAAGAATGGTTTTCCTGATATAGGGGCCACAAGAACAGGCGACTGGGTGAGATATTTCTTGATCTCTTCAAAAGCTTTCTGGCATTCTTCATCCCAGACAAAGGACACACCTTTCTTCATAAGCTTTGAGAAAGGTTGGCAGCGCCCCGAGAGATTAGATATGAATCTTCGGATGTATGCTAATCTGCCTTGCAGGCCTCTAAGCTCTTTGAGATTCTTCGGCGGCGGCATGTCTTGGATGGCGCGCACCTTCTCTGGATCCAGAGAAATTCCCTTGGACGTGACAATAAATCCCAGGAATTTTCCACTTGATACTCCGAGAAATGATTTTGTTGGGTTCATCTTCAGCTGATGTGTTCGCATGATTTCGAACATAGTCTTCAAGTCTGCAAGATGATCATCCTTACATTGACTTTTCACTGCTATGTCATCCACGTAGCACTCGATCTTCTTATGCAGATGTTCGTGGAAGATGGCGTTCATCGCACGTTGATAAGTTGCACCTGCATTTTTCAGACCGAAGGGCATCACTGTGTAGCAATACACCCCCAACGGTGTTCTAAATACAGTATGCTTTTCGTCTTCAGGATACATCTTGATTTGATTGTACCCAGAGAATCCATCCATAAACGACATTCTTTCATATCCGCAGGTGTTGTCAATCATGACATCGGTGATGGGAAGTGGAAACTCGTCTTTTGGACAAGCTGCGTTAAGGTCACGGAAGTCGATACATATACGGACCTTACCGTTTTTCTTAGGCACGGGAACAATATTGGCCACCCAGTCCGGGTGTTGTTCCTCTCTGATAAAGCCTGAGTCTATAAGCTTTTTCACTTCAGACTCAATTGCTTCCATGATCTATGGACGAAACCGGCGTTGCTGTTGTTTAACGGGTTTGGCATCCGGATCGATGTTGAGACGATGCATGGCCACTTTTGGATCGAGACCCGGCATGTCTTCATAATTCCAAGCAAAGACATCTATATATTCTCGGACGAGAGATATAAGGTCCTCTTTTTTGGATGATGATAAGTCTTCGGCTATGAAAATGGGCTTAGGGTCATGTTCATCCCCCATGTTAACTTGGACCACTTTATCTTCCGTGGGTGGTTCGCGTTGTTCGAATCGCATATCCCATAAGATGTTGAGGCGTTTGATCCAGGGATCATTGGTTGATTCGATTAACCCTTCATCACCCACTGTATCTTCATCTGGACGACTAGTCGAAACCATATTCACGGTCAGATTTTTAAAGAAAGGTCCGATACTGACATCGGACTCGTATGAAGATGTTCCGGATGAGTGGTTCTGTCACAGATAATTACTTATTTCATTCTCTGAGATAGCAGGAGGTGTGACAAATCCTAAGCCTCTTCTGGTTTTTTGATAATAATCTGGGGGTTTCCCTTCAGGGGTTAGGGACATTCGAATTGGTGTTCGCCTTCCCTTCCCGAAGTTTAGACCCTGTTTTCCGTCAAAGTCATACCCTAGTTGTTTCATTAGCCGGAGGGAGTTGGGTTCGTGATAATGGAATTGAGAAACTCCATCATCTTCCTCCGAACTTCCTCGTCTGAGTTGTTCAGGTTTGACTTTACCAAAACAGATCGGCTTCTGCCCTTTCCTTTTGGATGGGACTTTGAAGAAAGCCTTCTGTGCGTCTTCTATTTCTTCATCTGAAACGAAGGATGACTCGATTGGTAATGTGAGTGATGCCTCTGTGCACAGTACGTGCCATGGGTTGGTACCTGCATTAGGATCATTCTCTATTTGTTCATTTTTAGAGGACACATCAGACAAGTACGCTAAAATAAAATCTTCATTAATGCACCATTCACCCCCACTCGGTACATTATTATCACTCTTACCCGGACCCATTACATCAAAGTTTAACTCCCATGGACAATCTTCTTCAGGATCTGGTTCGATATCAGCTTCATTGCCGCTATCCCCATCTTCTTTCTCCTGGGATTCGAGGTAAAAGACGGAGTGGGTATGAAAGTTTTCAACTCCTCTGAAAGAATATTTCTTCGCAATCAGGGTTCGAACCTCTCCTTCATCATTGGCATATTTCATGACCTGATGTAGAGTAGATGGGACAATGCGGTTTGCATGTATCCATGGTCGTCCTAACAAAAGGTTATAGGACGTGTCCGCATCTATTATGTAACAGGTCACCTCAGACTTGAGGTCTCTGATTTGACACCTGAGTTTGATCTTCCCTAGGGGCCGAGTGCTGTTTGCGTTAAACCCGAAGATGGTTGTCTGGGTAGTGTACAGCCGATATATAGGGATTCCTAAGACCTGCATGACCCTGTAAGGCATGATGCTGAGCGCTGAGCCCGGGTCAACTTGTACACGGCTAATTTCCAACGACCCAATGTACCCCGTGTAGTACAGAGGTCTGTCGTGTTTGTGATTAACCTGCATATCTTCTTGAGTAAAAGATATGCAAGGTAAGCTTCTTGCTGCTTGCAGACATTGTCGACAAGTTTGTTCTTCAGAAGCCTCGGGAATTGGAGTGACTTGGGTGATGAAGCTTTCTGTATTCTTTAAGGCTTCAATTAGAGCTTTGTTCGTAGTCTTGGACAGCCTCAAGAGCTCATATAATGTAATTCTGGCCGGTATGTTGGCCAACTGTGCCATGACATTGAATTGAAAGGGAGCACTTAACTCTCCGAGTTCCTGGTGAAGATTTTTGTTGAACCGGACCTCTTTTTGCTTTCCCTTATCAGTCGGCTTTTTCGGTACAGGACCCCTAGCGTCTTGGGGCTGTTCTTCCACCTCCTGAGCGTTCTGGCCGTAATCCCTCAAATAAGCTTTTCCTGACCGAGTGCCAGGGTTATCTCCCGGGTATGCTGCCAGGACAATCCTCTCTTCTTCTGAATCAGTGAGAGGTTTGAGGTGATTATCATTTTCAGTAACAGAGGGGCTAATCATGTTGAAAGACTTAGCCTTGCCTCATTTCTTTTTGGACGAGGTGTTTGTCCACTGTTGGTCTCCCACCAGATCAGGGTGGACCCACATGATTTCTCCCTTTGGGGAAGTGAGGGGTACCAACCCCCTGTCTTTCTGACTATGCAAGGCAGCATTATTTAAGTGCATTTCTCCCTTATGAATGGGAACGACGCCATTTGCAGTGGTCACCGGTGGGAAGTCGCCGAATTGGACCGCTATCAAGTTGGTAGACACGGTCTTCTGCTCGGGCTTCAGAGTGAGCACGTTTGCATTTACCAGATTTTGTAGAATGTCTTTGAAGACATAACATTTTCTGGTAAGGTGACCCAGGAACCTGTGATAGCGGCAATAGTTGGGATCGTCAACTTTTCCTGCCTCATCCGGTTTCCTGATTTCGAGAAGCTGCAGTTTGTTATTCTTCCAAAGTAGTTAGAACAAGGTGTCCACATGCTCTTCTTTGAATGAATACTGCTTTGGTGCTCTCTGTTGATTTGGCGCCTTGCCTTGCTTAGTAGGTGGTGGTACTCACGTGTAGTCAGCTGCTAAAGTTTCTTTTCCCTTAGACCGCTGGGCATTGTGTTGATTGCGTTGTTGCTGCGGCTTGGGTTGGGGCTCTTCTTCAGCTTTAACTCGCGCCACTATCTCTTCAGCTTGTTCTCCTTGTGAAACTAGTTGTCTCCAGGAGCGACACTCCGCTACCCCCATCTGAGCAAGGAGCTGAGTCTGCAAATTGTGCCTGCAAGTTTCAACTAAAGTTGACTAGGTCATACCTGACGGGCACCGCAGTACCATGCTGCGGAATCTCTCAACATAGGTCTTGATGGACTCTCCTTTCTTTTGTTTAGTAGCGAGAAGAGTCGGGACTGATACCTCTGTGTCGTCCTCGAAGAACCTGGCCAAGAATAGCCTTTCTAAGTCTACCCACTTCTGGATAGACCCGGCAGGCAATTTCATGAACCATTCAAAGGCAACTCCTTTAAGAGTGCCGATGAACAAGCGGGTCAGGATAGCGTCATTTGCTACTACATCTCCAGTCTAGGATTTAAAGTAGTAAATGTGTTGATTTGGCGACCTTGTGCCATCGAACGGCTGCAAAGTAGGGGCCTTAAATTTCGGTGGGTAGGGAGCTGTATCCCACTCGGCTGGATAAGGTTGCACAACCCCCTCTTCGCGGAGCTCGCTTCTATTGGCAATTGCATTAAGGCGAGCCTCCAATTCGTCCACTTTAGTAGACTGGAGATGCGGTTCTCTCTCTGTCTCCTTCTTGTTTTCAGAGGAGGATTTCAGGTTGTGAGTTTCGCGATCTGAATGTTCAGTCGCTTTTTGTTTTCCCTTCGAGGTGGTTCTTCGGGAAGATTCAGGTCTTTGGCCTTTTTCAGCAAGGAGCTGGGCCAACATATCCTTTACTTGGAGAAGTGTCTCCTGTTATGCTTGGAGCATGATGTGATGTTCGTCGACTCTCTTAGCTAAATCTTCATGATTCCCTGTTGTGTAAGCAGATACTTCACGAGCCACAACAGAGCTGGAAGATTGGGATTCGGCTATTGCTGAGTGTTCATCGTTAGAAGCGACCCCCTTGGCTAACCTCTGGTAGTTAACCGTGCGAATAGCTCCTGTACGAGTTCGGGTGTGTTGGTACACCCCTTCAAAATCTTCGCACCTTTCCCGAACAGTCGGGGAATGACTCCTTTGTGATTCTTCAGAACTGGGATCGGGAGCCTTCCCTCTACCTATCACATTTATAGTGACTTCAGGGTATTCGGTCTCGGTCGTCTTCTTTCTGTATCGGCGTTGTCGTTTGGCGGGCCTAACAATGTTTGTTAATCTGTCGAATACAGACTGTCGAGGTGCAGATGTGCAACAATGGCACTCCGAAAGGACTGCCGAGATAAGCCTCTCACATTGGCATGAGTGAGCTGCTTGTATTATTGGTTTTCCTCTTGACAATAATTCCCGCAGATCAGGAACTTGGGAGGAAACTTTCCCCAGGTGTGGACGCGGAGATGGAACCCCCTGCCCTTGGGTGGGTGAAATTGGTTCTTGCCGAACATGGATTTTGAAACCACGCTGGTTTTTCTGAACCTGGCGGACCTCTTGATGATCGCGTTCTTGAAGAGCAATGTGAGGTTCGCGTTCTTGAAGGATAACGCGAGGGTCGCGTTTGGATTCATAGACGTTAGGCCGAGGCCTTCATTTAAATAATGAAACAGACCCGCTAGGGTCATGTTTTGGTTGAACGCGCCCCTGAGGGTCGTGTTTATTTGGTGAAGCAGACTCTTGAGAGTCATGTTCTTTTTGAGCGCGCACCTGAGGGCCGCGTTTATCTTTGACAGCTTCCTTCTGAGGGCTGTGTTTTGAAGAAACAACGCGCCACTCAGGGTTGTGTTTTAGCTGTATCAGCCGAGGCTCGTAATTGGGCTCATTACCGCAAAGCGAGTGTTCTACGCTAGGCTCGGGTAAAATTTCAGAAATGCGATCTTCGCGTTGAGCCAACATTCGGCTTTCATTTAAGTGTGCTCGTCGTATGGATCTCCTCCGTCTGCGAGCGGCGTTCTTCTTGGCTTGTTTCAAAGCCTTGGTAGCAGCGTCATTGACATCTATGGAGTTCATCTCCTCTACAGGCCGTTTATGGCCTGAAGCACGTGGTGCTGACGCGGATGTGGGATCATCAACCAGCAGAGCCAGATTGAGTTCCTGGCCGAAGGAGAGGGCTTTCTTCGGTGTTTCCACAACGGAGTTGATCTCCTTAGAGATCTTGCGGACATCGCGCTTAGCCTTAGGGCTCAGCGATCCAGAGGATAAGGCTTCCTCATACTTTGCTTGATCAAACTCTACGACGAGAGTTTCTACAGTCGTTCCCATGAGGTGGACGTCGGACTGCGCCACCACTTCTTCATCGGAAAAGCTTGTCCCCAGCGGAGTCGCTATCTTTTGTATGTAGGAAAATTACAATGAAAAGAACAAAAGAAAATTGAATTGAATTCTTTTAATTCCGATTACAACTTGAATACAAAAGAGAAGAAAACGAATTTGGTTTTCTCCTTTGTTTAAAACTGGGTTCTTCAAGGTAGCGATGGAGTGCCTCCTTCGATTGTTCGCGTCGAATTTGCTCTCCGTTGACGATCTGACCGTCTCTTATCTCATGGGAACGATGAACTTATGTGGGAAGTTTTATATGTAACTCTTTCACGAGTTTAAGAACTCTAAACGAGTTGGAACTCTGTGAATAGAGTTGTTAGAACCGAGAATTCGGTTAATGATCAAGCAGATATTCTGTTGTTGAAAAATCCTTCTCAGATTTGATCTTCTGAATTTGATTCAAAAATCTTATCTCCAAAGATTTCGTCTCTCTTGCCTCTCTGTGCGGTTGAGATCCGAATCGCCTTTAAACCTGTACGGTTTTGATGCTGAAGAATCCCCTTGGCTCGCTCTTTCGTTCAAAAAGCCAGCCATTTTACGGTTTAGATTCTGAAAATCCAATCTCTAAAATCCAACCTTTGATTCGTTGGGTTCGTTGAGTTTTTATAGGGGGATAAGAGGTTGTAACTGCCCTCTAAATCTGCTCCTACGTGGGCGTGATTTCCTCAGATCGTGGGGAAACAGTTCTGAAACCGTTCAACTCATATTTGAATGAGTCAAATGCCCACCTTGGCGTTCAGGATCCTAACCTCGCGTCTTAGAATTGAGACGCGAGGTTGGGTGTTGGCTGAACACCAACGAACGCGAGGTTAGGTGTTGGCTGAACACCAACGAACGCGAGGGTCGCTCACGTTTGATTTGTTGTAGCTTGGAAACGCTAAGGTCGTGTGCACTTCCAGAATTGTAACGCGGGGATGACTTCCGCGTTTGAGAAGAAGTTTGTTGACTTGTAACCTCTTCTGTAAGGTGTTGCAAGGACCATCGTTCAGTAATCCTCTCTTTAGCTATTATGAGGTGTGAAAGTCGTTAGATTGTAACTTTCACTGTTGATTGTGAAGACTGCTGAATAGAGTTTTCATCAGCTGTCGGAAGCGTCGTTGAATTGTAACTCTTCTCGATCTATATGAAAAGTCCTCCATTTGCAGCTTTCGTTTGTTAGTATGAAAGCTATCTGATTGTAGCTTTCATTGTTGGAACTTGATGGGAATCAATCATCCATAGTGACTTTTAGACGAATATTTGCCCACAGCTCTCTACCAAGCAACTCACCAACTAAGTCCAACCTTTTATTTCTGAAATCATTACACTGCTCATCAGCACCTCTAATAGTTGCTAATATAATATTGGTCATGTTGTTGTTGCAACCATCAAGATCAATCATCTCAAACATGAGGTCGTGTTTGTAGCGATTATAATGCTGCGGATGCAATGATTTAGAAATCTCTTCTGTTTTGATCGTAAGGATGAATTCTGCTTCTCGATTTAAAGGAACCATTGCCTTGTAATCTCGTAGGGATCAGCTATCTATTGTGATTTTTAGACAGCCTACAAGAGAAGTTTTAGCTTTTTCTATAGTGAGGGGTGTTAGAGTTATTTTTGATCTTTCCACTATCCGTGCTACCCTTGATCTTGCAGAACCACCCACTGATGTACCAGATTATTTCCACTTAGCCTCCACATTACAGCCTGGTACACCAGAATACAATAACATGTCTACAACCTTGTGTATGAGGATCTTTACATCTAATTTTGGCTCAGAAAATCTCAAACCAAAATACAGTTTACTTAATCTTTTTCTGAACTTTGCTTTGAAACCCACCATTGCATATTCTGTCATTACCCCCCACGTCATTCTCCTTCTTTTTTGGATAGCCACTGGTCAGCGGTTTGATGTAGCAAAGATTATATTTGTATGGATGCGCTCATCAGTGGAGGGTGTGTTGGATTGGGTTAAGACACAGTCTGCATCACGAACTCAGCTCATTTACCCCTATTTCATCACTAGACTATGCCATAGATTTCATGCTCCGGTATTTACAAAGGATAGGTTAGAAGCAGGGAAGGGGTTACTAAATGATCAGACTATGAGGAGGAGCATTTCAGGGTGAGATCAGTCCAGTCCTTCATGTAGAGAGCCTCCTCGGCACCAACCAGATACACATGACCCCATTCGAGAGGAGATGGATAGGATGCGGAGTCATATGAACAGGATGCAGATTTAGATACACAGGATGCATCGTCAGATGCACTGTTGGCCTTCTTGTTTTGATGATGTTTAACAAACAATTTACTTCTAATGTTGTTTGTCTAGTGTTTGTGTTTTTGTATTTATTCTAGGCAAACAACATATTGGAGGATGGATGGAATTGCGCATAAACGAACATATCCAATGGAGGTTGGTAGAATAGTGGTTGAAGCTTATGCATTTCAAAGTTCAAGATCCAAGTTTAGCGTCATCCGCAAATATATCAAGTCAAGCCTATTGAAGATCAAGATCAAGCTTTGGTATATTTAGTTTAGGTTTTATATTATGTGTGTTAGATATTCTAAGCTCAATATCATATACACACACGTATTTGGTTTCTATGCATATTTATAGTTATATATATACATACAAGTGTTTTAGATTTTGATGTTTATATATACATACACGTATTTGGTTTCTATGTATATATATAGTTATATATATACATGCATGGTTTTGGGTTTTCATGCTTTGAACACTTTTGCAAAATAATAAGATTTCACAATTGAGAAACGCAAATTGGAAAATTCTTTTTGTAACATGTTCAAAATATCATTTGCAAACATTTTTCAAAGTTTCATCAAGTTTGTAATTGATTTGTTATGTTTAAAGGAATTTACAAATTCACGTTTTCGTTCGTGCACATGTTCGTGCATGTTTTACAAAACTGATGAGTTTTCACAAATGGGAAGTGATATTTGAAAAATTCTTTCTATGACATGTTTAGAAACTTTTCTCAAGTTTTTACTATTTTTGGAGTTGATTTACTGTGCCCAATTGATTTTACAAAATCGTGTATGTCAGCAGTTTTTCAGAAACTGTAAATCTGTGTTAAAATATTTATTTCTCTCAACTGGTAAATGTTTTTTCCGAAATTCTTTCTCTAACATGTTATTATACATGTTTAGAACATTCTCACAAAATTTCATGATTTTTGGAGTTGATTTACTATTTTTAATTGATTTTATAATGTCAGATACGCAAAATTCCAGAATCTGTCAAAAACAGAAACTGGCAGTGAACAGTGCGGTCAACCGCGCTACAGTGCCAGTCGACCGAGGTTACTGTAGCAGCCGACCGTTACACAGTAATGGCTAGTTGCTGATTTTTGTTTTTTAATGGTTTTTTGGGGTTTTTGGGGTTGGTTTCTTCAAGCCTATATATACCCCTTTGCCATAACTATTTTCTATCATCCAAGAAGTTTTTAAACAAGTTTTAAACAAGGTTTAAGTGTGTTTAAGGATTTGTTTTGTTTGTGAAAAAGTTTTCACAAGTGGAGGAGATCATCTTCTTGTTTGGGCTCCAATCTCCATCTCTCCATCTTGTCTTCCATTGAGAAGTTTTCTAAACTCTACTCTAGCTTTTATTTATTACTTGTCAATTATCATTTCTATTAAAGCTAGCTTTATATTGAGTTTAGATTTGATTTTATCTCATTGTTACACACACCCACTTGAGCTTATTGTATTTGCATACATAGTATATTAGGGTTGTGAGAGATTGTAACATTGAGTTGTGCTAAATTGAGTTCTCATCTATTGTAGAGAACAAATTTATATTTGTTACATTGTGAGTGGTGTAAGGTTTTCGGTGAGCTAGAAAACCGAGTGTGTTGTGAAGTTTTCGGTGAACTAGAAAACCGATTGTGAGGAGTGACGTTGATCGATGAGCGTTGAAAACCGACACTGTGAGGTGTAAACGTTATTCGGGTGAGCGTAGAAAACCTGGTTGTGATAGTGGATTTCTTCCCGGGAGTAGGGAGCGGAGACGTAGGACGGAAGGTCCGAACTCCGTGATCATTTGATTGTGTTTGAGTGTGCTTTGGCGTTCATTCATATTTATGTTCATATCTTACATCTCCATTGTGCATTGCTCATTATTTACATGATCCACTATCTAGTTCATATTGTTTACCCTTGTGTTAGTTTACATATCCTTACACATATCATATTGTATATCTCTTTGGTAGGATATATCATCTTGTGCTAGTTTATATATCCTTGCATATATTTTTATCATATAGGATATATCTCTTTGTTGTTCATATTGCATATTCTTGCTCATAAGTAATTATATATCATCTTGCAAGAATATATTGGTTAATTAATTTTAATTGATATTTAAATCGGATTAGATTAGCATAAGACCCTAATCACCCCCCCTCTAGGGTCTAACAATTGGTATCAGAGCTTGGTGCTCTTTGATTTAAGGTCTAATCGCCTTGAGTTAAAGATCCAAATTATCTTTTTGTGCTAATCTTGTTTTGATTATATTTGTATCTTGCTTGCATATTCTTACAAATTATGGATATGAATGATGCATCTTGTTTAGGCTATGATTCTAGTATTGCTCCTAAATTCAATGCTTTCCCCTATGCTCAATGGTGTTTTAGATTCAAAATATTTGTTCAATTTAAAAATACTGATTTATGGGAAATCATTGATTGTACTTATATTGTGCCCACGTTGGAGAAATCCAAGTGGAGCAAACATGATAAAAAGATGTTTATTATGAACAAGCTTATGTTAGAATTTTTATTAAATGCATTTGATTCATTTATGTCTAACAAGCTTGATTCTTTTGATAGTGCTTATACATTATGGAAATTCATAGAAGCGCATCAAGGGGACTTGGAGGCGATCCGACAAGTTTTGGAGGATCCGGCTTCAAGTTCATATGAAGCATCATGCACACGGCCACTAGGCGATAGCCCTAGTGAGGTTTGCGAGTTCAAAACCACTAATAATTTATCTAGTGATGAACTTACTTGTGCTAGTGAAAAATTGTTGCATGCCTATAACATATTGCATAAAGATTTTATTGAATTACAAAGCAAGCATGTCATTTTAAAATCCGATCATGAGAAGCTAGCTTCCAATTTTGATATCATTTCTCAAGAAAACATTGCTCTTAAAGAAAATAATGATATGTTAAAATTGGAAAATAAGAAATTATCATCATCCATTTCTAGCTTATCTCATGAAAAAGATAATGCCATATTAGAAGTAAAGAACATACAAAATAATACTGCTTCTTTTATAGATAATTATATATGTTCTACTTCTAATAACAATACTTGTATACATAATGATGAGTTGAATCATATTAAGAACCGCATATCTTGTTTAGATTCAACCTTAAAAACATGTATTGTTAATAATAAGAAACTTATGGACAAGTGTGCTAAGTCTAGTGTTACAAAATCACCTACACACTATGCACACTTGTATAGCAAAGTTTACAAGTGCTCTATTTGTGGTCGCAAAGGTCATTTAGCTAAATTTTGCTATGATGCACATAAATATAAGAATACTAAAGCTCATTGTGCATCTCATCAAGTTTCTTCATCACATACACATGCACATACTCATCATGTTTATCATAAGCATGCTCATGTATTTAAATGTGATATTTGTGGTCGTTTTGGTCATTTGGCCAAATATTGTTTTGATTTAAAAAATAAGTCTCATTTGCCAAATGTTTCTAGTAGACCACATGTTTATAAATGTAATGTTTGTGGTAGATTTGGCCACTTAGGAAAGTTTTGTTTTAATAATGTTTTATATTTGCAAAAAGCTTCAAATAATTTACCTTTGTTTGCAAATGTTCCACGTGCACCTTTTAATGGTCAACATAAGCAAATGCTTCCTTTCCATTGTACATATTGCAATCGGAATGGTCATTTGAGTGATTATTGCTATGACCGATCCCGTGCACCACATATGCCCAAGAGGGTTCATAACCCTAGGGCTTTGAGCTTAAATGATAGGGGTCATGTCCCAAAATCTTTTGGTACCAAGAGTTCTTGGGTACCAAAACAAATTTGATTTTTAAACCAAGAATTTTAATGTCTTATTTTTTTCTCTTCTTGGTTTTGAAAATTATGTTTTAAAATCTTCTGGTTATGAAAATAATTTTTCTTGTATCAAATCTTTTGTTTTCATGATTATTATTTTTGCTTTGATGAGAGGTTTGTATTTATATAACCCTCCGGGTTTATTGGGTGTTTATTCCTAAATCATGTTTTTCGGATGCTAGAATGATTATATGGGTTGGAACAAGCTTAAGAGCTTGATATATTGTTGCCTCTCTTAAAATTCTTGTGTCAAAGACTTTGTTTTGAATTGTTGCTTTGAATTCATTATATTTCACTTATATGATGATATTTATGTGTTTGTGCTTATGGATCATCTATTTGTGTCTTATAATGTATTCTATGAGTGGTTTGATCAAGTTATACAAAGAAAGTTTTCTTCCTTGATCAAACATTGTTTTTGGACTCAAATCTTGATTTATGATTTCATTTGAGTGATTTGTTTTCACTTGAAAACTTTTTTCATGGTTCTCATGTTTTCCTTTTCTTTTGTTTTCATAAATCTATCTATACACATGGTTTTGATATGAGACACTATTTTTCATATTGATATATTCAAATGTGTTCTCATTATCTCTTGAATGTGAGTGATTGTTAGCATATCTTTTATGCTTGCTCACATATTTGCCATGATCTTTTATTTCATATTCTCCATATGGCATTTTGATAGGGGGATCAATCCCTATATCTTTTTATGTTTTATACTCACCTATGCTTTTTGATAGGGGGAGCTTTCGCTCTCTTAATTCCTTTGTCCCTTTTTGATGTTGTCAAAGGGGGAGAAATATTGTGAGTACATTCTTTCTTGTTTATATGCATGATATATTATACTTTGTATATTCATTTTCTTTCATGCATATATCCTTTTTGTAAATTGCTTGTCATCATCAAAAAAGGGAAGATTGTTGGCCTTCTTGTTTTGATGATGTTTAACAAACAATTTACTTCTAATGTTGTTTGTCTAGTGTTTGTGTTTTTGTATTTATTCTAGGCAAACAACATATTGGAGGATGGATGGAATTGCGCATAAACGAACATATCCAATGGAGGTTGGTAGAATAGTGGTTGAAGCTTATGCATTTCAAAGTTCAAGATCTAAATTTAGCTTCATCCGCAAATATATCAAGTCAAGTCTATTGAAGATCAAGATCAAGCTTTCGTATATTTAGTTTAGGTTTTATATTATGTGTGTTAGATACTCTAAGCTCAATATCATATACACACACGTATTTGGTTTCTATGCATATTTATAGTTATATATATACATACGAGTGTTTTAGATTTTGATGTTTATATATACATACACGTATTTGGTTTCTATGTATATATATAGTTATATATATACATGCATGGTTTTGGGTTTTCATGCTTTGAACACTTTTGCAAAATAATGAGATTTCACAATTAAGAAACGTAAATTAGAAAATTCTTTTTGTAACATGTTCAAAATATCATTTGTAAACATTTTTCAAAGTTTCATCAAGTTTGGAATTGATTTGTTATGTTTAAAGGAATTTACAAATTCACGTTTTCGTTCGTGCACATGTTCGTGCATGTTTTACAAAACTGATGAGTTTTCACAAATGGGAAGTGATATTTAAAAAATTCTTTCTATGACATGTTTATCTACATGTTTAGAAACTTTTCTCTAGTTTTTACTATTTTTGGAGTTGATTTACTGTGCCCAATTGATTTTACAAAATCGTGTATGTTAGCAGTTTTTCAGAAACTATAAATCTGTGTTCAAATATTTATTTCTCTCAACTGGGAAATTGTTTTTCCGAAATTCTTTCTCTAACATGTTATTATACATGTCTAGAACCTTCTCACAAAATTTCATGATTTTTGGAGTTGATTTACTATTTTAATTGATTTTATAAAGTTAGATACGCAAAATTCCAGAATCTGTCAAAAACAGAAACTGGCAGTGAACAGTGCGGTCGACCGTGCTACAGTGCCGGTCGACCGAAGTTACTGTAGCAGCCGACCGTTACACAGTAACGGCTAGTTGCTGATTTTTGTTTTTAATGGTTTTTTTTGGGGTTTTTGGGGGTTTTTGGGGTTGGTTTCTTCAAGCCTATATATACCCCTTTGCC
>BQKN01057635.1:18415-31473 GCA_022839385.1 Asparagus kiusianus | reverse complement strand
GTGAAGAAAAAATATATACATATATATCTATAACACTAACCATTTTTATATATATATTGTTATTTTGTATATATGGTCTTGAAAAACAATTTTTGATCAAGAGACTTGAAAGTTATTTAAAACAAAGAGTTAGCATGATCTTTTCAAAACTGTGAAATTAAATCTCCAAGATTTGACTTGGTTTTGTATTGATATAATGAAAAAGATTTTCTAAGAGATTTACATTGAAGTTATATATAAAAACGTTTTCTTGATTATTAACTAGCTTCAATTAGAATGTCTAAATATATCAAAGAAAATTAGTTATTTACTAACTTATTTAACTTGGCAAGTTGACTGAATTTTGTGGGTATATTCACTGCAAACCCTCACGAGACTACAACTCGTCCACTAGGGTAACTTAGGGGTTTAAATGCTTGTTGTATGAGCTAAATACAATTACGATTCCCACAAAAGTGAGTTAGATTTTCTTTTTTCTTTCTTTACTAGAGGACTAGCAAAATTTAGGTGTGGGGGTATTTGATAATCACATTTTATTATAATTTTATACCCTCATTATCTATTTTATATGAATAAATATGTCACTAATAATTATTTTTATCTTTAAATACAGGTTAATGAAGAATAAATCCTAAAAATCCTATCTCTCAATAAAGGCCCCTTGAGTAAATGAAGAAATGAAGCAAAAGAAAAATCAAGAAGCCCATTGGAAAATCAAATTGCCAATTTATCCAAAAGCCTATTGATTTAATGAAGAAAATAAGTATGAAGCCCAAAAGCCCAAAGCCAATACAAGAGGAAATCTGTGGATGGTAAAAGGAAGAGACTGGGTATCGATACCCGCATCGATACTCGTCTCTATACTAGCATCGATGCTGGTATCGATACCTACGGGACTGTAGCACGTTCTAGGGCTAAAATTTGTTTGTTTTGGATAAGTATTGATCCAATGGCTCACATTCGTTGATGTTTACTATAAATAGGAGTAGAGAGTGAGGGGTTAGAGGTGTGAAAATTTTTGTAACTCCATTTGGAGAGGAGGATTACTCTTAATTAAGAAGACCTTCCAAATTTACAACTTTTGTTACAATTAATAAAAGAATTTTTCTCCACTTTAAATTTTTCTTTTCTCCTCTTTGTTGAATGATGAGGATGGAGATGAAGAGCAATTTGAAGGTTTACATTTCTTTTGTTTTTTTCTTTTATTTCTTTTTAGTAATTTCTTTATTATTGCTTATTAGTTAGATTTACATACATGCTTGTAGTGTAGATCTATTTTCTTGTCTTTGTATTTCTTTTTGCACTTTAATTTGTAGAGTAGATTTATTTTCATGCATTTAGTTTTCACAATTTATTTTATAGTTTAGATTTTAATTCTTTATAGTTAGATTTATTTTTTGTTCATAGTTTAGATTTTTCTTTTCTTTTTATTTTTGTAATTAGTTCTTTTTCTTCTTGCTTTTATTTCTTAAGATGTAAAATTAATTCTTGTAGGAATCTTAGAATTGTATGAAACTAGTCTAATTTCTTTTATATTGTATGAATTATTCTCTTGCACTTAATATTCATGTTTAGGATAATTAACTAGAGAACTAATTAGTAGAAGAAGAATTTGATAATCTATGCTTATCTTAAATGGTTTGATAGGTTGTGCTTATAAATTTTAGGATTACTATCTTGTTGTTATTCTTATCATGAATTATAATTTTGACTTAGATGATAACTTGATAGATTATACTTTCCTTAAATGGTTTGATAGTCTATGCTTAATAAATCTAAGTTGAAATATGATAAAAAGAGAATAGTTCGTATTTTATAATTGAGATTAGCTAATTGATTCAATTCTAGATCTCTCATATCTTTAATTGAATCATCCATCTTTTGTTTCCTTGATTTTTCTCTTTTTATTCTTACTTTTTATTTTATTCTTTGATTCTTTCTTCTCTTCTCTAAAATTCAATTTATTGTCACTTGCATATATTCAAAACAATCACTCATCATATCTCTCTCCATAATCACACTTATTCTTTAATCCTATTTTTGTCACACACGACGGTTATCAACTACATATGATGTCAAAACACTTAATATTATTAGAAAACGTGATGACAAAAGACTATAAATAGAAGCCTAGGGTCTTCATTAAAGAGGATCGGAAATCTGAGGGCGAGGTGCTGTCCAATTAAATAGTAGACCATGAATTTCAGAGGAGAATTGGTAGATCTTGGTGAATTTTTTAAAAAGAAAAATCCTTCAAAAGATTTGAGATTCTCTCCCCCTCTTTCCTCTAGATCAAACCTAATTTTGATCTTGAGAAGAGCCACAATCTTATTTGGTCGTGATTGTCGCTGCTGCGATTATTTCCTTCGTGAAACAAGAGCATAATTAAACTTGTCAACCGGATCTAATCCACGATGGTCCACGGACTAACGCGCCCTCGGCATAGGCAAAGATCCCATGCAAAGCAACAAGAGATAAATTACTGCTACGTTTGTTGGATAAAGTTATAATTTTTACTTTTTTATTGTGTAAGATCTTATTAAAAGATCGACTTTTCTTTTAGTTTGAACTTGTAATCGATGAACGGTGTAATAGCTTTAACAGCATTGGAAATGATAACTTTTGATGAAAACAAACTGACGACCACAGTGGGAGCCAACGGTCTTTCTGCGAAGGCTGTAGTGTCACAACCGAGGATCCTCATCCCGGTTGACGAACAGGTCGAATACGAGTTCGACCAACAAAAGTATGAGAAGTATATGTCTTCCTCCTCTTCCCCTCAAAAGAGCAAACAGATCTCTTCCACAAGGAAAGTTCACTGGCCTTCAGATCTGAAGACCCATGATGATGATCTCTACCCCATCACTGCTGCAGTTGCATTGCCCAATGCTCCTATGATGCCCGTAGAAGTTCAATCTTCAGATTTAAAACCCTCCTTGGTCAAGGAGCTTATTGCTGAAGGGGCACCAATTCTATCAAAGAGAGCGCGTCAAAGACAATGCCAACGCCTCGCACGCTAACTCGCCAAGGCTTTGGAGCTAGTTGACGGGATTTGTTACGAGGCAGATTTAAGGTTTAGGAGGCGCCAATCGCCACAACAGTGAGTGAATACCTTATCCTCTAAACCAGCAACAGATGAGTTGGTCCGCGTCAAAAGGACCCGCTCAACCCTTGACGAACGCATTCAGAAACGCCGCGTATTACTTGCACATGCTAGAATCCTTATGCATAAAGCCAAGAAACTATAGAAAGAAGAGGTGGCCTAAAAACCACTAAAACTACGCAAAGTATGGAGAAAAAGGGCAAAAAGACGCCCGAAATCGTCAAAAAAGAGAATTTGCCATTTATTGGCCCGACCAGGGCCGAGTCACCTCTTATTGGCTCAGCTAAGGCCGAGCCACTACCTACTGGCTCAGCCAAGGCCGAGTCACCACTTACTGACTCGGCCAAGGCCGAGTCACCAAATGGTGGCTCGCGCCACCCCCGATCCACAAAGGCCTGTTTTGCTCCCGCTTCACTTCCTACAGTCGTTTTCGAGTCTTTAATGGTCCCTGTTCCTATCCCAACAAATTCTGAACCTCCCTTAGAGCTTCACGACAGCATGGACTTATCCAGATTCAAAATGAAGATTATAGATCGTCTCGATCATTTGCACGAAGGCCAAGGCAAAACTCCAAATAGAGAATGCTTGGGTCCAACAAGTGAACCCCAAACCACTCGTCAGACTGGGGGTCATACACGTCCTCTCAACAAGTCAAAGACCTCTCATGTTGAGAAAGTACCTGTAACCGCTCGCCTTGGATTGCAAGTTGAAGTCCAAGAGCCGATTAGGGCCTCGCGCTCACAAAGGCGTGGTTCTGAATGAATGACTCTTGAGAACACTAATGAAGAAAGAGAAGCGTGTTCGTCATAAGACAACGACGTTAGATTTGGAAAATACTACCCGCATATGATAGGTTACTCCAGTAATCATATCGATGAGTTGTACTATCGGGCCTGAGGTACGCGCAAATCTCGAAAGAGAAGTACCCAAGAAATAGATTCCTATTGTCCGTGCACCAAGCTTATTAGGGCAGTATTATCAGAGTGTAGCTACTCTAAGACTGCTTTACAGAGGGTCTCAGTATTTGAAAGACTTTCTACTAAAACATCAAGACCCAAGCTAAGGCATTTCCATAAAAGAAGGCCGTTTGTTCAAGATGATAAATTTCCAGAAGTAACCATCAACATGACTGGTAAAGAGAAGGCGACACGATGTTTTAGTCTAGACTAGTTTTCAGTAGTATCCCAGCGTATGACCCGATTGTGATCGGAAACCATTAGACAAATGGATTATCAAAGGATGAAAAAGGGACTACCCTCATATAACGAAATGTCAGATGCTTGTTCTGTAATGGCTTCTGATGATACAGCATCAAGCACAGGACAGTCCTATGAGTCATTTATGATCAATGTCGAGCAAATGGCCAAAATTCTTGAATCGCTCTAGCCAAGCAGAAAGAGAATTTTAAATTTGAAATAGAAATAACTATGCAAGAAATGAGGGATATGCACAACCAAAAAATTACAGCACTGACAAATCAACAAGGAGAGTCCAGCCATCGCAATAATCCTAACCAAGTTGATAGTGATCGGGAAGCGGATGAGAATATCAATATGGATACCCCTCTCGTCGACAATAATGCTGGGGGTAGTCCCTCGAATAATAATAACACGAGGGAAGACTATGTCGCTTCTACCTAGGAACGTTCAAAGGAAGATACGAGTGAGGATAAGAAGATGAGGGATTTAGAAGGCAAGATCAATGCTTTAATGTCTGCTCAAGATGTAAAGAAGACCGATATTCCGCGTCCTTATCCGAGGGAGTGAGAATCAATTTCGTACTCAGCAAAGTTTAACCTGATTAACTTCACACCATTTGACAGAAGAGGTTTACCCACTCAACACTTGATCTACTTCAAGTCACACCTAGGGGTCATTTCAGGCAATGAACCTCTGATGGTACGATCGTTTGTGGGAACCCTTCACGCAACTTCCTTTGATTGGTACCGCCATCTTCAACCAGGAAGTATCAATAGCTAGGATGATATGGAGACCATGTTTCTCACCAACTTCTTTGACGATGACACTGAAGTGCAATTGGAACACTCTTTGATGAGAAGCAAAAAGATGGAGAATTGGTTGAGAACTTCGTTAAGCGCTTCCAGAATAAAGCAATGAACTGTCGAGATCCGGTCACGGAAGAATTCATTCTCCAAACATGCCACAACAACCTTTCCTTGGACGTATGGTAAGTTATGGGCATGACACCATCCAAAATATGAAAAGAGTTGAAGGTGCGAGGGGAGCAGGCTGAACGATTTCTCAAGAGGAAGAAAGTTGAAAGGGGTCAGCCGGCGAATAACGCCCCAAAATAGAACTTCACCCCCCCCCCCCCCCCGTGGTAAAAGGAAGGCGTAGGTAAACATAGCGGAGGCAAATCAGACCTTCCAATTGTAACCCCAACAACAGTCGTAACAAGCGCCAAAATAGTAAACACCTTAATGGCAGCAACGGCCTCCGAGGCAATAGAAGATTTTTGAGCCGAAGTTCCCGAAAGAATACTCTTTCAAAGAAGACGAGGTTCCTAGTATCTTCAAATACTTGTTGGAGAACAATAAAATTAAGCTGTGCCCAATCACTGATCATGAGGGAGCTAACAAGACTACGGACGCACGATACTGTGTGTTCCATAGGACAGTCCATCATCCTACAAAAGACGTGCTACTCTCTCAAAGATAAAATTCAAGCCTAAATCGATGTGGGTATTATTACTCCAAAGCAGCCCAAGGAAAAGAAGGTAGGTGCAAATACGGTTTCTATTAGCTTTGACTCAGTTCCTATGTCATGGTTTCAACCAAAGCTTGTGCCAAAAGTAAAAGTGAAAACTATTAACGATGATACTCACGGGCAACGCTAGAAGGGACTTATGCAGCATACGGCTCCTAATGGCAAAATTCTTTGGGTCCATCCAGATTTGCTCAATGATGAGCAATGGGCAAGTTCCTCATCTAAGAAGAAGTCAAAAAGTAGTGAAAAATCTTATTGTCCCGCTACAGCAATCCCTGAAAAAGATGATGACGGTATTCCTACTTTATCACTTTCTGAGGACGAACAAGAAGTTTTCGCTACTAGGGGTGGGAACGAGTACCACTACAAGTATCCTGAAGCCTCTGACCCAAATACTAAAATGTTGAATGAGCTGGAGGTAACTACAACTCCCCCTGCACCTACAGGGAAATCCCAGCAACAACCAGCTAGTAAACAGAAAGGGAAAGAACCCCAACACCAGGAAGTTCAGAACCCGAAGCAATCTCGATTCAACTGCCCGATTGGGAGAGATAAACTAGGGAGTTCAAGCACACCATACCACTTCGACGTTATTACTCAGCTAGCCAACATCCTAACAAGAATAACCCTATATGAATTATTACACCTCTCTAAAGACACGAGGGAAGCTTTGCAGGATGCCCTGGCCGATGCCGACGTTCCTCACTCACATCAAACCAGCTCCTAAAGATCCGAAACCTCTAATTCAACATTGTGATTTGACGGCCAGGCAATTCCCTTACATAATGTTCACCAAAGATGATATGCAAGTTAGAAACTCAAAGCATGATAGGCTTTTATACTTCACCGAATACATAGGCTCCAACATTGTCAACCGGATCCAAGTCGATCTGGGTTCCGCTGTTAGCATCATGTCGCTCCGACAGATGTATAATCTTAGGATCCCTACAAACAGATTATCCTCGATAGGCACCGTCATCTACAGATTCAATACCAGTGGGTCTCGACCACTGGGTAAAATCTGGATAAAATACCAACTTAGGGATTTAAAGTCCAAAGTCACGTGCTATGTGATCGATGTGGAAACCTCCTATAATTTACTATTGGGTCGATCCTAAATCCATGGTAATCTTATAGTCCCCTCCACTCTCCATCAGTGTCTAAAATATATAGACGCTAATAAGGAGATAAGGACCATGGTCACGGATAAGCAACTGTTTAAGGGGTTAGAAAATTATTTTACTGACTCCCTTCTTTATGGTGCTGAATCTGACACTGAATCATCAGCCCAAGGTACAGACAGTGGAGAGGAAGCCAATACCAAAGCTAGGCTTGATTACAATAGCGGTTTTGTACTAAATGACATTGTACCCTTTGTAATCAGTACTGACGATGGTGAATCGTCAGAAGATAGTTGTAATTGGCATATTACCAAAGAAGTAATAAACGATGACTTAGAGTATTCTCCATGTCTGGATGATGTAATGCAGGGATTATACAAGAACCCTGAAATACACATGTCGTTTCGATCGTCCTGCTTAACATCAAAGCATGTCCAAGGCTCATTTGGAACAACCCTCGTCATTTCTACTAAGGCAGGGTGTGGAAAGAATTTAGTTTTTGGCAAAGGGAAGACTTTCCCATTGTCAAATCTGTTTTTGAAGGAAAATAACGACAAAGAGAAACCTGAACCTCATCTCTCCAAGTATAGTCAACAATCGCATGATTTAATGAAGAAATGGGGATATAATTTCGCGCTTGAAGAGGGTCTTTGTTTTGGTCGAGGCCTATGAGTCCTACCTCGTCCGGCCTATGTACCGAAAGGAAAACCCGACAACTACTATGGCTATAAAAAGGGCCTAGGCTACGCTTCTTTATCCGATGAAGAATGTTGCTGGCAAGTCCTTTATCAATTAGCAAATAAGGACGGATAGTCATCCGATTCTTTTGATTAGGATTCCGATGTTAGCATTGGAAAAATATTCAAAAGCTTGATGTCGAATATGGCCACGGTCGATCCTGTCACGATAGAGGAAGACGATCGATTGCGAACTTGGGAAGACTCATGGATTCATCACCTGAATATTTAGTATGGGGATTGTTTCGAGCAAAAGGAACCACCCACCGATGATAAAGTAGTCCAGGTAAACATAGGAGACAAAGAGAATTCAAAACCCATATTCGTCAGTGATAGTCTTCCACCAGACGAGAAGGAAGAGTTGATCGCCCTCATTAGGGAGTACATAGACGACTTTACTTGGAACTACGATGATATGCCAGGACTTGATCCAAACGTAGCAATGCACCGTCTTAACATCAAATTAGATGCCAAACCCATCAAACAGGCACATAGATGGTTTCGTCCACAGATTATGGAGACAATTGAGACAGAAGTTAAGAAATTGATTGACTCTGGTTTTATCAGAGAAGAGCAACATCCCGATTAGCTGGTGAATATTGTGTTGGTCCTTAAAAAGAACAGGAAAATCAGGATCTGTATCGACTTTAGAGACTTGAACGCTGCTTACCCAAAGGATGATTTTCCTCTTTCAATCACGGATGTTATTATCGAAAACACGTGCAGATTTGAGAGAATGTCCTATATGGACGGATTTTTAGGTTACAATCAAATAAAGATGTATTCGGATGATGAAAAACACACCGCTTTCAAAACTCCTCTCGGGGTCTTCTGATACACGGTTATGCCTTTCGGATTGAAAAATAGGCACAACCTATCAAAAAGCGATGTCAAAGATTTTCCAAGAACACCTCCGGAAAACCGTCGAATGCTATGTCGATGACCTAGTCGTGAAAAGTCGTAATAAATATGACCATATCACAGATTTAAGGACGATGTTCGATCTCATGCAGACTCACTAGTTAAAGATGAACCCCACTAAGTCTTTCCTAGGAATGTCCAGCGGTAAGTTTCTGGGATTCGTCGTCACCATGAAGGGTATCTGTATTGACCTCGACAAAGTAAAATCAATAAACAAATTGCGACCCCCGAGGAACCTTAAAGAACTCAGAGGAGTGTAAGGGCAGCTAGCTTATATTCATTGTTTCATCTCAAATCTGTCCGGAAAATACCAACCGTTTTCCAAACTCACCAAGAAGGGTGTGTCGTTCATTTAGGATGACGCTTGTCAAAAGGCATTCAAGGATATCAAAGCATAACTGGTGAATCCTCTTGTTCTCATCGCATCGAAATTAGGTAAACCGTTCTTAATTTATATTAAGGTGATGAACCACTCATTAAGTACTTTGCTCGCACAAGACAATGACAACGGTCACGAATATGCCGTCTATTACTTAAGCCGAACTTTGGTAGGTGCCGAGTCTCGGTATCCAATGACTAAGAATGAATGCCTTGCTTTGGTGTTCGCCATCCAAAAGATGTGGCACTATCTCGTTGGACAGACAATCTATGCCATTTCAAACGTTAACCCAGTTCGGGTATTCATGACGCAACCGACCTCTATGAATTAGAGATTAGTGAAATGGGCCCTACTCCTGTCCTAGTATGATTTGCACTTCAAACAATAGAAGTCAGTTAGAGGACAGACAATTTGTGATATTTTGGCAGCTAACCCTACAACTGATGCGGTCGAATTGTATGAAGATTTGCCAGACGAAACCCATGAGGTCAATGTTACTTCTCATCAACACATTTAGCAATTGTACTTCGACGGCGCTTCCCGAGCAACCAACACGGCTAGCACTCCTGGTAATTCTAAAATCTCTGCAGGACTCGGAGTCGTCCTAGTCTCCCCAGAGAAGCATGTTATACTCCGAGCCTACTCCTTGATAGGAAAATGCTTCAACAACGTAGCCGAATACAACGTGCTGCTTATCAGAGTTAGCTTTGTCAAAGAGCTGGGGGTCGAAAATCTTGAAGTTTTTGGTGATTCCCAATTGATAGTCAATCAAATTCGAGGAGAGTACAAAGTGAGGAATTAAGACTTGATACCGTACCACAAGGTGGCCATCGAGATGGTAGGTTCGTTTGAGGAATTCTTTATTGAATACATTCTATGTCTCCAAAACGCGTATGCAGATCATTGGCAGCATGAGCAGTATCTTTGGTGCAAC
Organism: Asparagus kiusianus; assembly: GCA_022839385.1. NCBI lineage: Eukaryota > Viridiplantae > Streptophyta > Magnoliopsida > Asparagales > Asparagaceae > Asparagus > Asparagus kiusianus. The sequence continues at coordinate 21,552 of BQKN01057635.1, read as the reverse complement.
CTCCCGACACGGAACAATGGCTTACCATCAAAACTCATCAACTTTTTGTGCCAGAATATGCTTTAGAAATCAAAGAGGCACATACGGCCAAAATTAGACTCGAACCTCAAGATTAGTGATTCCCTATTATCGACTACGTCATGCATGGAATTTTACCACAAGATATAAAAGAAAGAGACTCGGTTCAACATAGGGCATCGAAATTCTATTATAACTCAATGACCCAAACGCTGTATCATCGCGCATACGACGGGTTACTACTTTGATGCCTCTCAACAAAAGAAGCGGAAGAAGCTATCAAAGAAGCTCATGACGGAACTTGTGGTGCACATCAACCCGGTCCTAATCTCTGCAATCGTCTTAGAAGAATGGGGTATTATTGGCCAACCATGGTCAAGGATGCAGTTGACTACGCCCGACGGTGCCACGCGTGTCAAATACATGCAAACTATATGCACCAACCCTCGGAGCACGTACATCCATCGGCTACTTCATGGCCATTCGAGACATGGGGGATGGACATCGTTGGTCCTATTTTCCCACCATCAATAAAAGGTGACCGTTTCATTTTGGCAATCACCGATTATTTCTTAAAGTAGGCTGAAGCAGTTCCGCTAAAAGAAGTAAAGACTAGCAACATCGTCAAGTTCATCAAACACCATATCATCTATCGATATGGAGTTCCGAGATGAATCGTACACGACAACGGTCCTCAATCTGTGAGCAACGCCTTCATCAAATTTTGTGAGAAGTTCAGAATTAAAGATGTCTCATCGACGGCATACAATCCCACGGAAAATGGATTGGCTGAGGCATTCAACAAGACAATCATAAATATTTTGTCAAAGCTTGTGATAACCAACAAGCGAGACTGGTATGATAAACTTGGCGAAGCTCTTTGGGCCTATCGTACTACAGTCCACACACCTACCGGGGCGACTCCAAACTCAGTAGTATATGGATGCGAGGCTGTTCTTTTCTTGGAAATTCAAATTCCATTCTTTGTATCACTCTCGCAATAGGGATGATGATGGAAGAACAACATAAGAAAACGTCTCGAAGAACTCAAAATGTTAGACGAGAGGCGTTTGGAAGCTTAGCAGCAGATCGAGTTTTACCAAGCCAGAATTTCTTGTGCTTTTGACAAAAAAGTTAAGCAAAGAAGCTTCAAGGAAGGAGATTTGGTTCTCCGCCGTCCGACGACCAATGATACTCTCCAAGAAAAAAGGCAAGTTTCAACCCAAAAGGGAAGGACCATTTATGATAGAGACAGTCTACTCCAATGGTGCATACCGTTTAGTCACCCAAGACGGTGATAAGATCATGATGCTAATAAATAGGAAATTCCTAAAAAAATACTATCCTTAGTATGCTCAGAATAACTCACTAAAACGGGAAGTTCCTAGAGAATACTATACATGGTGTTCTTAAGGATAACCCGAGATCTGCTAGATTGGCCATAATATTCCCTCACGAAACTCCCACTGTTGTTGACGATTTACACTCTTTCACCATAAAATCCCTCACTGATCAATTAATTAATGGTGGGTCCACTAAAATTCTCTCTGGTTTACTCTACTCAAACTCACACTATGTCTGTGTACTCAACACTCCATTTGTTAGAATCAGGACATAATGCTTGGAGTTTTTAATCTGCCAATTCTTGACGATTTTCAAACCCCTTAGTGTTAAGTTCTTATCACTTGACACCTAGAACCCCCCAACCGAGCGATCAAACCTATAAAAGATAGAATTGTCTCAAACCCCCACTCGGTCAAACCTATATACAGTTAGGGCCAAAATCACATTTCCCTTTCGATAAACGAAAGGCTTTCACTCCTTTCCTTTCGGTCAAACCTATAAAAGTTAGGACTGAAGTCGGAATTTTATTTTTCAGATCAGGTAGCCAATCCTATAAAAGTTAGGGTTACCTATATCTTTTCGATTCTCGGAGTGAAGATCCCACTCTTAGTTTCACCTTCCCGGATTCGTAAAGTACAGATCTCATTTTAAGTTTTCTTTATAACCGGAGATAGGATATAAAATTTTTCCTCCCGGTATCAAGTCTACTTCTGCCTAAAAAGAAGGCCTGAAGACAGAATATAAAATTCTTCCTCTCTAGTGTCGGGTTTGTCTTTGCCCCAACAGAAGACACTATGTTCAAACACAAATAATCCGTGCCTCACATGCGCGGGGAATTTTATCTTAAATCCTAAGTAGGAATAAGTCAACGTCTAACACGCGTTGCCAGTTTAGTCTTTCACCGATTGAAAAGACACCAGAATATAAGTCTGGGGAATTTTATCCTGAATCATAAGTAGGAATAAGTCAGCGCCTAATATGCATTACCGGGTAGTCTATTCCAATAAAAAATGGCCAAGTCTACGTATTCAAACTCGTAGCACTAAGTCTAAGGGAGTTTATTCCATTAGTACAACGTTACATATGAAACAGACTTAGACAATTCATATGCTAGCCTGGCCTAAACGGTAGTCGGTAAAGGCTCATCAAATTCGTTGATGGCTGAGAATTTGCCAAAAATCCTAAAGTTAGCGCCTAACACGTATTGCCGGGTAGTCTATTCCCATAAAAAATGACCAAGTCTACGTATTTAAACTCGTAGCACTAAGTCTAAGGGAGTTCATTCTGTTAGCACAACGTTACATATGAAAAAGACTTAGACAATTCATATGCTAGCCCGACCCAAACTGTAGTCGGTAAAGGCTCATCAAATCCGTTGATGGCTGAGGGTTTGCCAAAAATCCTAAAGTCTAAATCTAACACGTGTTGTCAGGTGGTCAGTTCCCGTAAAAATGACCAACTCTACGTATTCAATATCATAGCACTAAAATGGTTAACTCTTTTAGTATAACTGTTCGTGGGAAAATTCGTTGCTTTCTTCATTACTGATTCCATTGTACACTTGGTAATTGTTTATCGATTACAAAGATCCGATCTTTTTATAAGATCCGGTTACAATGAAAATCAAATAAAAAGAAATGAAAATTACAACTTTGTTTCCTTGTTTGTCGAACAAATCACGAGCTCCTGTTTTGCGGTCGCTCGCTTGCGTGGGTTGTTTGCCTGCGTCGGGGTTTATCCGTGGACCACCGCGAGATCTAGATCCGGTCGGATCT
>BQKN01057635.1:0-18405 GCA_022839385.1 Asparagus kiusianus | reverse complement strand
GATGCATTCCGTTGTTTGCGTGCGGTTCGTTAGCCTCGTTAGTCCGCTTCGTCGCATATCGCTTGGCTTCGGCGTTGTGGACTAACAGTTTTGTTTGGATACGTCGCCCGATGGTCCGTTTGTTGAATCGGCGTCGTCGAGCTGTGCTAAGGGACCTATAGGCAATTTTATACGCCTGCAATAACGTTACATGTAAAACGACCTTAGACAATTCACATGCTAGCCCGACCCAAACAGCAGTCGGTAAAGTCTCAACCCGTTGAAGGCTGAGGATTTTCCAAGTATCATATACGTATTATTATTGATTATGTTAAGCAGAATGAAAAATCATAATAAAAGTATACTGAACAAAAAAATATATCTTGATTAACGAAATCAAGTGTTCAGATACAACAAATTATGATCACTCTACATCAAGCTTATGACTAAGGATTTATTGCTCTAATTTGGATAATTCTTCGATATAGGTCCGCTCAAGCTCACATTGTAGTTCCGCCTTGAAAGATTCTTCAGGGTAGATAAAATTCTAGCAGCTTCCTCCTCAATTATGGCTAATCTCTCTTCTGAGAGCGTCACCTTGCTGGATATCACAAGCCTTCCATGCTCTTCCCCAGCCCTGGTCACTCCAAAATAGCCCATTCACTCTTCCACCTCCGCAAGCTTTTGCTTAAGCTCTGCTATCTCGGTGTCGGTAGAAGCTATGGAACAATCGAGCTTGTGTATATGGGACAATCTCTCAGAGAGAACCTCCTTCACCTGGTTAACCCATTTTCTTTGTTCCTGAATCCCTAGCTCGGCAAATGCTCGAGCTTTACGCCGGCATTGTAGGCAGGTATCCATCTGAGCAGCAACATAACCTAGAGCACCAACAGATCAGAGCTCTTACAGCTTTTCAAATTCATGATCTAACCGCTTCAAGTCATCGGTCAAGGCATCTACAATTTTTGACGATCCAGCATCCCTCACCGAGGGTATTTTGCGCTCGAGGAAAGGTCGGAATTGATTGAAAGGGAGCACTTTCTATAGAAGTTTTTTGATCAATGACCCTGCAAAATTGAAAAAGTGGTTGACCTCCAAACAGAGGATGAGCTTCTCCGGATCATCATCCGACAATAATGCCTTAACCGTGTCCCGGAGTTGAAGCGACAATCCTATAAAAAGAGAAGAGATGAATATTCTAAAGTATAAAGCAATTCTAAGTCAAGACATGATGCGAAATTTACCAACGCCTACGGAGCTTTCTTCAGCTAAACGCATCACGCCCGATTCCGTCATCCAACTTCATGAGTCCCAGGAAGCACGGTGGGCATAGCAGCCGTTGAAGCACCAACTTCTTCGTTTGGTCTCACGGTTTGTTCAGTTAGGTTCCCCCTAATAGTTCCAACACTCGCTGTAGCTGGCATCCTCAAAAGAATTAGGAGTTGCGTCTCAAGAGCCGATGACTGGGCCTCGACGAGAATCCCTGCCAATAACAAGAAATTGAGACCCTCAGATTCATCAAACCCTCCAATAAGAGTAGTTGTATCAGTCTTAGCGACTGGTCCTATGATTGGAAATCTCCTATGGTTAAATGGAAACCGACAAATGAATATGTAACATGGGAATAAAAATCATACCGGTAGGCAAATTAGCTGTGTTCATCGGTTCGGCAGCCTCATGCTGGGCTTGTTCAGATAACATATCTTCAAAAAGCCTGTCGTCAAAGTCTAAAGAGACGAGAAGCGTATCGGGTGAGGATACACCCGTTTCTCCGAGGGCCGCATCATGGAAGGCTCCCTCCTCGCCTAGATTCCCCACTGAAACACCTACAGAGAATCAAAGTGTTAAAGTAGAAAGAGGAAAAAGCCGAGAATGCACAATAAGAGGAAGTCAAATTCACCTTCAGTAGCTGTACCTGGATCCACAGTCTTATTACTCAGGACCGCTTCTTGTAATTTTTCTAAGAGAGTAAGAAGCATATAAACGATTAGCGGAGACACAAATTCCAAATCATTTAGTTCCCACTAGAGAAAAGACCTATCACTGATGTTAGATGTACCTGGATCTCTAACCCTTTCACCCGTATCGGGTCCGACACCGGAGTCCACAACAGCTTCAACATTTATACCTGCTTCAGCACTTACAGGTTCCTCGGCCATGACCTCATCCATTTGTCGGGAGAAGTCAGATCTTTCGAAATCATCAAAGATGTGAGAAGGAGGATCATATACCTCCTCACCTTCTTTACGACCTCCTAAGACACAGTAATGGCTAACTCTAGGAATTAATAAGCAGAACAGTCAAAAGATCACAAAGAGTTAAAACATTACCCTCTCCACCGATGGGAATGTTAGTGCTAGACCTCATTCCCGATGCCGGAAATCCACTATGTTGCTTGGAAGCTAACGTTTTACGCTTAGCTAGGGGAGCCTCCTTCGGATCAATGACTCGTTCATGAGCCAATTTAGAACATGACTCTAGCCCTGAAGTGACTTGAGTTGTAGGCTGAGATCTTATCCGGTGTATAAGTTGGGGCTCTTCTTCTTCCTCCTCCTCAGAAGCCACCCTTGGGAGTTCAACCGACATCCTGTTAGGATAAGTGAATAAAACTTTCATCCTCAGCTTTTTTGGAGCCGGCGAAGGTTTAAATAATTTTGAGCGGCGAGCTCGATCAACTATTACTAACTCAATTAATTCTAAGGAGAGATGATCCGACAGACCTGTTCTTAGCTCCTCTTCGTCGTTACTGACTCTGACCTCTCGTCCACTCGCAATATCAGTTTTCGGGATCTCATCATCGGGAGGAAAGATGGCTTCCTTCTGCTTCTCTTGGTCAGAAGGACCCGTGTGTTCTTTTCCTCTTCTTTTTTGAAACTCAACTTCGTACACCATCTGAGTGGCAATCCGAGCCGCTTCTTCAGCCGCTAACTCTGTGATTGGTCGCACGGGCATAGACTCGTTTTCCGCTAAAAGCCACAGATATTGTAGGAAAGTCAGCTTTAATTTGCGCTCAACACCGGGGAGTTTGAACTTAGCACCAGTGCGGCCGGTTATACTCCTCAGCCATGCCCTAGCCCCATCTATCAATCCACCACGAGTATGGAGCTGTCGATTCGGGTTCCTGGTATAATTTTTGATCATACCTGAATTGGTGCGCAAATCAACACGGCAAGTATGGCTCTATATAGCAGCGGTTCTGCACCCGGAAGATCAAGTAGCCCGGCCATATATTGATCAAGAAACTAAAGCAACCGGAATCAAGAGAAGTCTGACTCATACCTGGCACCTCCGTATCGACTAGGGAATCACCATATTGACCCGAAAATCACGGGAAGCAAGTAGGGAAGACCTAATATTTCTGGTATTGAAGTTGCCTCTTAATCTCCATGAACCCTCATCCTTTCCATTTACAACTTCCTATTAATTAGAGAAAAGGAACGAATAGGTCTACAGAAGTTGGGGCCGACATCATATCCGAACGGTGGAGGACAAGCCAAGCCATCAAGTAGATGTAGGGAAGCCCTACCTTTATGAGAGGGATCTGAGCTGATGGTTTACCCTCTCCTTGAGTGAACACATTCACAATATGACGAAGCCCTCTATGAATATCCGTAGTCATTGCCGAAAGAAGAGACAGATTTTTCTAATGAGCAAGCAGAACTATAGGATAAAGAATTTCTAGAGGCAACACATTGCTAGATTGGTATGGCACCACGTACTTCTTTAACCAGATGGCGAGGTAGCCCATAAGCAACGTGATAGGTCAGATCGGTTTCACCACTTGCCACAAAAATGTTTGGAACTTAGTTCCAGCAGCAAAATCATCCTCAACGCCAGCTTTGGTGTAAGACTGGGCATTAGACTTTCTGATTAACTCGTTAACTTCTGAGGGGGTCAGCGGTGTTAACTCATGTATCGCTTCGCCCGAGCCGTCGTTTGTGTTTTTGAATAAATAATCCACAAATTTCTTCAAACTAATCTGCGGCAGTGACTTCTTTGATAATGGGTCAACACCTGCCAAAGCTATATAGTAGTGGTAGGTGAGATCCCATAGAGTATTGTAACGGTTGGGCATCCACGACCTTAACTGCTATAGCTCCCGATTAGAAGGGAAGTATTCTTGATAGATCATATTGCCTATCAGAAGATCGGAAACCTTATGCATCTCGTGCAGCGCCAAACCCAACTCACCATACTTGGTCAAAAATATATTGGTGTCGGGGTTGTAAATCTCTAACAGCGCCAGGAAGTGAGGAACGCAGATTAGTAGCCCATAAGGGGTGGTGCGGATAGCTGTGTACAAACCACTAGCCTTCAACTCCTCATCGAACTGATTTAAGATATAGTTGCTCAAACGAGCCCACCAAAACTTATCCGATGAATGCATCCAACCAAACCATCGGTGACCAGTTGCTGGTAGCTCTCGACCCAAACTCGCGAGTCGATTCTTTACAGTGTTGGAAACAGTAAAGACCTCACCTCTAGGGGGATCATTCAATCCCAAGACTCCCGGATGTAGCCCTGTTATCCAATCACGATCACTTGATCAGGGAATCGGCTTATGGGTAATGTAGCCGCAATGAACACGGTCGTGCTCCTCTGTTAACCCCCACAACATTTCCCATGGGATGGCTTAGCACTGTAGCTCGGTAAGCGAACGCTGATGAGGAATCAGAGGGAGATATAAGTAACCGCCGTTATCATGATGCAGCCATTGTTCGGCTTTGAGAGATGCAGCAGCTGGATCTACTATAGAGTCACCGAAGAAATAGTCCGGTTTCCTCAGTGGATGTGTAGAGCTTGGGTCTTTCACTAGAGGCACATCCGTAATAAGCTACCTTAAAGTGCGGCACTCTCCCTTCCGTATTACCAACGAGAGTTCTTCCGATGCGTCCGGAGCAAATTGGGTAGCCACCGGTACAAGAATTGGCTCATCGGTACAGGAATAAGCCTCACTACAATGACCTTCCACTGTGTGAGCATTAAACGCCTTCGAGGAAAACTCAACTAAGATAAACAATATGTAATTATTAGATACAATTATAAATACATATGTCAAGATAGTATAAGCATTGAACTCATCTCACGAGCTATGAAATAGAGTCACGATCTTATTAACTAGACGGGACGACTAAGAGCTACACTATACACGCGAAGCGCGGGATATATCGTCATACGAATAACGTGATAATATACTCGCCCTCTGGTATATAGCACAGTAGGAGATCGCCCTAAGTTAATTCAAATGTGCCTTGACCAAGCAAGACATGTCTTGTGAAGCGTCCACTCTCACGAAAGAGAGTGGCGGCTCTTCCCAATTGCCTCACCAAGAAGAACAAAACGGGATATAATATGCAACATGGTATATTAATATTATATTCATGAATAAAAAGAGGCAATGAAATTATACCTGTGCAACTAAACGGCGTCGGCTCGGGCAACTGAGTCACCGAGCGACCTCGAGTGACGCGGGATCTCTTGGGTGACATATCTATTAAAAGAGTTAACAATTCGATTACGTCAGAGGTTGAGAAGTAGCAAACTAGTACAAATAGAAAACTACTCTATTCTACGAAATAGGATTTATCGGTTAAAAATCCGATTAAACCTACATAATGGGCCTGATGCAGATTCAGTTTCAACCAATGACAGCTTAAATCAAGTGAAATATCTCGGGGTTTTGGTTCAAGACATGAACGTGGCCAAACAAGAAAACAACAACGTGCCTACAAATCAGAATATCATGTGCACTAAAAGCCCGATAGGGCAGTTATCATGCAGGATTCTGAAATTACGTAACGGTTCGTGACGAAAACTAAAGGTTCGGTTTATATGAGATCAGTTCTCATGCGCTGCTACACATGCAAAATGAAAGGGTAGCATGCAAGCCAGATCATTTCTCAAGCTCAAGAACAAGGCGTTGTACAGAGTTAAGGCAAATACCTCACGTACACCTAACCAAGTCAAACATGGGAATTTAGGTGGATTACAAACCTAAGTTTGGCTAAATTCGTGTATGCAAGGGGATAGGCTCTGATATCCAAGCACAAGGTCTCAAAATTCCCCTCAAAGTCAAAAATTAGAATGCAAGAAAATGGATCAAAGGTACACAATCGTGTACCCAAGTCCAAGAGTTTCACATCTCAATATTAACTCAACCGATTTGGTTAGCACCCAAACCAAAGTCAAATCTTCGACAATCACCCAAAGTTCAACTAAAGGACTAAAATAAAGAGTTCGATCGTCATTCAAATCCTCTCACACAATCAAGAACAAGTCATGGTTCAAGATTTCCCCAAAAAGGAAACATTCTAGGGTTTCATTCATTCATTAAAATCGAAACATGAACGAAGCTAACCTTACATGAAATTAAGGTTAGGGAGAGCGACGAAAATTACCTGAAAGTCTGAAGGGGAGAATATTGCAAGCCGAATCCACAGCAAGCCTCGAGCTTGAGACTTAAACCAAAACCCTAGCCCTCAAAATTGAATCTGCCAGGATCAAAGGGATTCGAAGACAAGATTCAAAGAGACAAAGGGTAAGGAAGATTTGGAAACTATTTGAAATGAGTTCTTGAGGAAATGGCTCGGAGAAAAATTTTCAAACGACGAAGAAGAGGAAATGGAGAAGTTGGGGTTTTTTAAAGAGCCTTGAACCGAACCAAACACAATTCGAACTGCTCGAACTAAGCTAAGCCAGACCGAACCAAATCAAGAAGTCAACCTAAGAACGCCTGTGCTGACTCACGCGCATGTGAGTCCGAGTCACCAAATGGTGACTTGCAAGCATGCGAGCCACCAAATGTTGACTCGCACCCATGCGAGTCACCAAATGGTGACTCACACATGTGCAGGCCACTATTTACCGGCTCGCACGTGTGACATGTTGTTTGGCCAATTTACAGGTATTTTGACCCATTTTTGAGTATTTTCGACATATACGGCACCTGTATCCATACTCTGATGGGTATATGAGTCTAAACTATTGCCTACCTTTATCTGGAAGTTTCTGTAGAATATCATTCAGAATATTCTTAAGGATAACCCAGGAAAACTCCCATGAGTATGCGAGTATAAGATGGTCCTCCTCGCTCCAACACCTTAAGAATTTAAACCGTGTAGACTCCAGTTAACGTACGAGTAAAAACTGTGTTAACGTTGGTCAATGCGTCGATAACTTCGCCAAAATAAAGCTAAGGGAAATTATGGAGTTTAACTACATTCAGATATGAATTCCTGACAAAGATGACCAGTTCAAAGTCAACTTGATGGCACAAGCTAAGTTTAGAAAATTACACACTAGTCTCAGTTCAAGACTTCAACAGTGGTCTGGTGATAAACACAGCACCAAAAGAAATTCATCTATTCGACAAAAATAACGAGTAGATTGAAGACTAAAGAAACTGAGAGCTGAAACGAATTACAGGTCCTGTCATACTGACTGAAGGTTGAGCCTATCATATCCAAAGTATTCTAGGCTCTTTTATAAAAGAAACGAGACTAAAACATTTTGGAGAGGGTATCTATAGGCATCAAAATATGCTTATGAGTTCTCACACGCAGCTCAAGACAAAGCGAACATGACGAACATCATCACCCGAGTCAAAGAAGATTATCTGACGCTAATAAGATGCATGAAGTGAATCGGTAAAGCGAGTAAGTCAACAAAGTGACAAATCACGCGTAAAGGGGCAAAGCAAACAAACCGAAGGAGATACAAATAGCCAAAAGGGTCAAGAAGACACAACAATAGGCCATGAGACTCGCACACATGTGAGTCACCAAATGGTGACTCGCACCCATACGAGTCACTAAATGGTAACTCGCACCCATGCAAGTCACCAAATGGTGGCTCGCACCCATGCGAGCCACCACGATTACTTTCACCTCCCAAAACTTCCCATAATGTGTTAGATTTTTTATTAGAATTCTTTCGTCCCAGGACCTCCCTAACTATTCTGAAGCTATCCTTAAGTGTGCCTGAGCGGTTATTAACTGCATATAACGTCAAAACACTTAATATTATCAGAAAATACGATGACAAAAGCATATAAATAGAAGCCCAGGGTCTTCATTAAAGAGGATCAGAAATCTGAGAGCGAGGTGCTGTCCAATTGAACAGTAGACCATGAATTTCAGAGGAGAATTGGTAGATCTTGGTGAACTTTTTCATAAAGAAAAAGCCTTCAAAAGTTTTGAGATTCTCTCCCCCTCTTTACTCCGGATCAAACCTGTTTTTAATCTCGAGAAGAACCACAATCTCGCTTGGTCGTGATTGTCGCTGCTGCGATTGTTTCCTTCGTGAAACAAGAGCAAATTTAAACTTGTCAACTGGATCTGATCCACGGTGGTCCATCAACTAACGTGTTCCCGACACAGGCAAAGATCCTACGCAAAGTAACAGGAGATAAACTATTGCTGTGTTTTGTTGGATAAAATTATAATTTTCACTTTTTTATTGTGTAAGATCTTATAAAAAGATTGACTTTTCTTTCAGTTTGAACTTGTAATTGATAAACGGTGTAACAAGTTTAACAGTAATGGAAATGACAACTTTTGATGAAAACAGTAGCAAGTCTCTTTTTCATTGGGGATAAGAGCACTAATATTACGCTTAGGGAGATCGTCTATTTAGTTTACAGCCCATAGAACATCGGGTCTCCTTCATGTTTTTGTAGCACCTTGTCATGCCCCGCCTCATGCGCTATAACCTAATGAACATGGAAGATAGCGTCAAGATAGGCTCTTTGAAGCATGAAGGTAGCTTTCGTTAAGAAGGGCTCAATGTAGTGAACATCATAGGCTTGCTTATGGGTTTTGCGAATGAGGATGCTCCTGTTAATAAAGTTGTTGTTGTCCCTAATACTTTTGGGAATGAGCTTATCAAGACTAAAGCTCAATATCCTAACGGGGATATAGGTTCCCTCGTTGGATTAGATCGACGGATGCCTAGTGGTGGGTCCATTTGGTGTACTTTGCTCTCATCACCTTTGAGGAGAGATTGCGAGTGATGGGGCTCTATGCTGTAGTGAGAGCTTCAAAGTATGGTGTTGAGATTTTCCATATTGTATGGTATCCTAGAGTTGTACAATGCTGATAACAATACCTTCTTCACTTCGGCGAGAGAAATTAGGATTACTTTGCATGAGATATTCAAAGTATCTCATTTGCCCATAGGGGATCACCCATATGAGGAGTGTTTCCCTGATAATGAGGTGTTGAGAACTTTCTCACATACTCCCAAAGTTTCAGAGGCATTTTGGGAACCGGTCTGCCGCTTACTCATTTGCTAGAGGACTATTGTGAACACCGGACTTGATTTTACCATTCCTCACATTCCTTGGGCTGAATATCTATTTTCCAATATTAGCAAGAAGGAAAATGTGGGTTCTGTCCTTCCAGTCATAAATACTGAGATAGGGACTCGTATCTTCGTCGACAACCCTGTATTACACACTGCTGAATCAGACATGTGTGGGTTCTATGCAGTTGATCAGTTCGAAAGCTTTCACCACCAAGCAAAAGAATCGATATTTGAGTTGGTTGCTTGTGGGGTTTTTTTTCAATTTAGCTGAAGGGTTGCATGGTGTCTTCTCGGCTGAAGGATCACATCTCCATCAAGGTGCTATATCCTGCTGTGTTGATAGCCTCTCGGTATATGTTAGGTCTCCTACCGGCAATAGTTAGCTACATTCACCATGGCCTAAGGGAGTTGGCCACCGAATACTTGAAACAGGTAGAATGTTGCCCAAGGAATCAAGTGCTAATCCTAGGGTAGGGTTACCATATGCGTATAGGGTGATACAGTTTACTAAACATTGCTCTCTACTTTTGTCAGTTGCTACACATAGTGGAGCGAACATTGCCTTGCTTTAGAGGTATGAAAGTTTGAAGTGGATAGTAAAATACCTTGCCAAGGTCTGCAAAAATCTTTAGAATAAAGACCATTACCGTCTTTACTGCTATTTTTCCCAATTGAAGGTGTAAACCCTGGGGACGAGTTTGAGGACGGTATAAGTAGCGAGCGCTTCACCTGCTCACCTAGTGGGTGTTTCATCTGGTCAGTGAATATTTGACCAGGTCACCTCGTTGCTAGGTTAAATGATACGGAGTGCTACATCGAGCCTTACTTGCCCTACTAATTCACTCGCCAATTTGGTTATGATCAGCTATACGTCAGGAATCCGAATCCGGGATAGCTGTGTATAGGGAGTTTGGTAGATGGGGCTCGCGCTTGGTACCATTTTGTTGCTGGGGTTACAAGAGATAGATTCTCATTCCCCATCACATGCCTGACTATTACATTATGTTGGGGTTTTACAAATGGTACAACAAAGTGAGTGCTCCTCATCCTAACTTTTAGGTGAGAAAGATTAGCTTGTTTTGGATCAGTCGGAGGTACAAGGAGCTATCCAAGAAGGGTCCAAAGAGTAGAGCTCCTATACTTTAAGAATTTCTAATAGAAGATGTGCCAAATGAGGATTAGGGAGCACCAAGTGAACGCTCTGTATCACAAAGGCAGGTTGGTGTCAACATCCAAAAACCGACTGAACCTACGATTCGCCAAGAAATACCCAGTAGAGGACGAGGTAAAGGAAAGTGGTGTACGCATTAAAAATTACCTATAGGTTCCCACACATAGCTCGAGATGGAGAGAAGATGATGACCGTAATTATCTAAGTTAAGGAGGATTATTTGACATTGACAAGCGCATGAAGTGAGTTGACAAAGCGTACGAATCAACTGGATGATAGAATAACGAAAAGACGATTCGATCGGGAGTTACATTTCACCCACAAAAGATGAAGCGTCACTCATGTCTCATCCACTCCACATGTGATTCACCTATGTGAGATCGTAGATATCTTCTCAGGCTTTTTAAAACATCTTGAATCACTTAATTCTAAGATCGGATCGGGAAATTACGGGAAAAATAGTCAAAGCGCACAAAATGGCGTCTCGGTCAAAACCGAGACACATGTCATGTCTCGGCCAAAGCCGAGACATAAAATGTGTCTTGGCCAAGCCCGAGACACAAGTACATATTTGCACCACTCATTTTAAAGTGACTTTAAGCTGATGTGAATTTCATCTACATAGGTAAAGAACCCATTCCTTTGGATGACGATGAGGAGCAAGTAGATTATGAGCACGATTGCATTGAAGCCTATTTGATTGAACCTGATATGTGGGCTTTGATGGAGATATCAGTGGCTCTTCATATATCCCAAGTACCTTTTCTTTAGTCAATTTTGTGTGAATGCTTTATTTTGATGACTAACGTTTCATTTATGAACAAACGATGATCTCAACTTTGAAGCCATGGGTGAAGCAATTCCTACACTGAACCGGAGGAAAATGACAAAGGAATTCCTACCTTTCCACCTTTTGATGATGAGCATGAAGCTTTTTCTACCAATGAAGAACCATCCTTTGCCACTAGAAGTGGAAACAAATATCGGTTCGACTATTTCAAGATGGCCGATCAGCCAGCTAAACAGGGGGTGGTTATGACCACTCCTAATCTTTCTGAAGGAACTTCTCGGCAACAGTCAACTCCTAAACAAATGGAGGCTATAGCCAAATAGAAAGATAAAGAGCCCCAACATCAAGAGGTTTAGAACTTAAAGCAGTCTCGATTCAATCGTCCAATTGGTGGAGATAAACCGGGGAATTCGAACACTCCATACCGCTTTAATGTTTGGCCCAACTGGCTAACATCCTAGCAAGGATAACTCTAAATGAGTTATTCCGTCTGTGAAAAGACACAGAGAGGCCCTACAAGAAGCTCTAGCCAATTCTAATGTATTCCTCACCCAGATCAAGCTGGTCCCCGAAGAACCAGAGTCTTTTGCTCAACACTGCAACCTTACAGCCAAACAATTCCCTTGCATCACCTTCACCAAGGAAGATATGCAAGTAAGAAATTCAAAGCATGACATGCCTTTATACTTCACTAGATACATTGGCTCCAATGTTGTTAACCAGATCCAAATTGATCTGGGTTCTACTGTTAGCATCATGCCGCTTCGACTAATGTACAACCACGAGATTCCAACCAACAAGTTGGCTTCCACAGGTACCGTCATCTATAGGTTCAACACCAGTGGGACTAGACCATTGGGCAAAATACGAATAAAGTGCTAGCTTGGAGATCTAAAATCCAAAGTCACATGTTATGTGATAGACGCAGAAACCTCCTATAACTTACTATTAGGTCGACCCTGGATCCATGGTAACGTTATAGTTCCTTCTACCCTCCACCAGTATCTCAAGTATATAGATGCTAATAATGAGGCCAAGACAGTAGTTGTGGATAAGCAACCGTTTAAGGGATTAAAAAATCATTTTACCGATTCTCTTTTTTATGGTGCTGAGTCCGACACTGAACCATCGACCCAAGGTATAAACAGTGGAGAAAAAGCTGACACTGAGGCTAGGCTTGATTATAATGGAGGTTTTGTATTTAATGATATTTCACCCTTTGTAATTAATCTTGATGGTGGAGAATCGTCAGATGGTAGCTGTAATTGGGAACTTGCTAAAGAAGCAATAAATAACGATTTAGAGTACTCGTCTTCTCTTGATGAGATAATAAAGGGATTATACGATGATCCTAATTTTACACATGCTGCTCCTATCATCTTGCATGATAAAGAAGAGTATCCAAGACTCCTTTAGGACGACCCTTGTCATTTCTGCTAAGAAAAAGGGTCAAAAGGAGATAATTTATGGGAAAGGAGAGATGTCTCTAATGCCGAACTATTTTTCAGGAGATGATAGTGACGATGAGAAGCCTGCTCCTCACTTATCTAAGTATAGTTCAAAAGCGCGTAACCTTATGGAAAAGTGGGGATACAATCTAACACTTGGAGAAGGACTTTGCTTCGGTCGAGGTCCTCGAGTTTCGATTAAGGCTACGTATGTCCCAAAAGGGAAATCGGATAATTACTATGTGTACAGAAGAGGTCTAGGGTAGGTCTCTTCATCAGAGGATGAATTGTTGGTAGATTGGAGATCAATTGGCCAAAGACAAAAATTCATTTGAATCTTTGGATTAGGACTCTAACATCAGCATTGGAAAGATGTTCAAAGGCTTGATGTCGAACATGCCCATGGTCAACCCCACCACAATAGGGGAAGATGATCAACTACCAACTTGAGAAGATCCATGGATCCACCACCTAAACATCCAATATGGTGACCAGTTTGAACAAAGAGAACATCCCACTGAAGATAAAGTGGTCCAAGTAAACATGGGTGACGAAGCCAATCCAAAACCTATATTCGTTAGTGATAGACTTTCACCAGACGAGAAAGAAGAATTGATTGCTCTCATCAGAGAATATATCAATGTTTTTTCCTAGAACTATGAAGAAATGTCAGGACTTAATCCGAACGTGGCGATGCATCGCCTCAACATCAAAATGGATGCCAAACCCGTCAAGCAACATCAAAGACGGTTTCACCCACAAATTATAGAGGCGATTAAGGGTGAAGTTAAAAAGTTAATCAATTCAGGCTTCATCCGAGAAGAGCAACATCCCGATTGGCTCGTGAACATCATTCTGGTTCCGAAGAAGAATGGGAAAATCAGGATCTGCATCAATTTCAGAGACCTGAACACTACCTGCCTGAAAGATGACTTTCCTCTCCCTATCATAGTTGTCATCATCAACAACACATGTGGGTTTAAGAGAATATCATTTATGGATGGATTCTTAGGGTACAATCAAATTAAGATGTATTCAGATGATGAGAAACATACCGCCTTCAGGATACCTCTCGGCATCTTCTGTTACACAGTCATGCCCTTCGGTTTGAAGAACGCAGGCGATGACAAGATGATAAAAGAGATAGAGAATAAGTTAAATGCCTTAATGTACACTCACGAAGTGAGGAAAATGAGCATTCCGTGCCCGTATCCAAGAGAGTGGGATTCAATCCCGTACCCGGTGAAGTTCACCCTAATTAACTTCACACCATTCGATGGGAAAGGCTCTCCCACTCAACACTTATTTCAAGTCTCATCTGGGAGTAATCTCCGAGAATGAACCACTAATGATCCGGTCATTCGTAGGCACCCTTCATTAGGACGCCTTCGATTGGTATCAACGTCTCAAGCCAGGAAGCATCAACTGCTAGGACGATATGAAAAACTCATTCCTCAACAATTTCTTTGATGATAACACTGAAGTGTCAAATGGAGCTCTTCTGGATGAGAAGCAAAAGAATGGAGAATCAGTTGACACCTTCGTCAAACGCTTTCGAAATAAGGCGATGAACTACCGATATCCAATCACAGAAGAGTTCATACTCCAGACCTACCATCACAATCTCTCCCTCAATATCCTCAAAGTCATAGGGGTTGTCCCCTCAATCGCCTGGAAAGAATTAAAACTACATGGAGAACAGGTTGAACGCTTCCTCAGAAGAAAGAAGGCCGAGAGAAGCTAGCCGACAACACCCGTGGTTGCTATTGATGTTAATCAAACATCATAACAACAATCTCAGAAATAGTGAAGGACTCTAGATCCAAGACTCCAAAAAGAGTACTCCTTCTAGGATGAGGAAGTTCCAGTCATCTTGAAATACCTCCTCGCCAACGACAAAATCAAACTACCACCTATTAAAGATTAGGAAGGAGCTAAGAGGATTACAAATCTAAACTATTGTGTGTACGACTGGAGGGTTCTTCATCCCACCAATGTTTGCTTTGGCCTCAAAAATAAAATCTAAGCCTTAATTGACTCCAGCGTCATAACGGCAAAACAAGCCAAATAAAGACGACCCACACTCCGAAGAGTATACGAGTATAAACTGCTCCTATTTTGTACTCCAAAAAGGTATACAAGAATAAACTACTTTCCAAACCTTCAACTGGTACACGAGGTTAAACTATTCCCTACCTTTGATGGAAAGTTCCTGGAGAATACTACATATGGTATTCTTAAGGATAACCCAAAACTAATAAATTCTTAATCATGATAAAGAATGATTAAGAACTTCCCACTCTGGCTATTTAATCATTTTTGAGATGATTAAAACCCTCTCATTGTGACTTCTCAAGCACTCTTCCATCGAGATGAGATTTAATAACTTCATCCGGCCAAACTTCCCTTACGAAAACCCTACGGTCTAATTATGGAGTGCTTAATCCCTCACTGATCAAATCAATTAACGATGAGTCCACTAAAAATTATTTTTGGTTTGATCCATTCAAACTCCCACTGTGTATGTACACTCAACCCTTCCATTGTTAGAGTCCAGACACAGTATTGAAAGTTTCAAACCCACTTGTGTTAAAGTCCTTGCAACTTGACACCAGAAACTCCCACTGTATTGATACAGTGATTGTGCAAATTAACACTCCCACTATTATTTGTACCACCTCGCTCTCAGATTGGATAAACCTTTAAATAGTTAGGACTACAATCAAAGTCCCCCCTTGATTCCTTCCATGAACGAGAGGTCCACAAATTGAACAATCAAATCTTTAAACAGTTAGGGTCATTCTAATCCCATCTTGGTCAAACCTTTAAACAGTTAGGGCCAAAGCTAAAATCCCCTCTCAATTCATTCCACGAATGAGAGGTCCACTTTCAAATTGAATGATTAAACCTTTAAACAGTTAGAGTCGTTCCAAACCTCACTCGGTCAAACCTTTAAACAGTTAGGACCAAAACCGGAGTTTTCTTTCGATAAACAAAAGACCTCCACCCCCATCGGGCGATCAAACTTTTAAATAGTTAGGATCATCTCAATCTCCCCTCTGGTCAAACCTTTAAACAGTTAGGGTCAAGGTCGGAATTTTATCTCGATAAACGAGAAATCCCCCTTCATATTTGATAATCAAACCTTTAAACAATTAAGATTATGTAAACCTTTTCGATTCTCAGAGTGGAGATCCTACTTTGAGTTTCTCTTGCAGCAGGAGATAGAATATAGAATTCTTCCTCTCCAGCATCGGGTTCGTCTTTGCCCTAAAAGAAAACACAATCTCTCAACATCAAATCCATGCTTCACACGTATTGGGGACTTTATCTCGATTCCTAAATAAAGACAAGTCTGCATCTAACACATACTGCCGGTTAGTCTTTTGCCACGAAAAAGATACCAGAATCCATGTCTAGGGGATATTATCTCGATCCTTAATTAGAGATAAACCTACACCTAACATGCATTGCCAGTTAGTCTTTTGCCATGAAAAAGATACTAGAATTCATTTCTGAGGGATATTATTTCAATCCCTAATCAGAGATAAGTCTACGCCTAACACGTGTTACCGGGTGGCCCATTCCCATGTAAAATGACCAAGCCTATACATTCAATATCATAGTACCAAGTCTAAGAGAGTTTATTCTCTTAGCATAATGTTACATGAGGAACGGACTTAAACAATCTGCATGCTAGCCTGATTCAAACGATAGTCGGTAAAGGCATTTCAAATATGTTGATGGCTGAGGGTTTACCAAAAATCCTATGAGTATTATGCTTATCTATTCCAAATGGAATGGGTAATCATAATAAGGGATAAAAGTCACTAATGCATCGGCTTCACCAGTTGGTCTCGTGACTTAAATAGCTGAGCTAACCTCAACTCCAGCCAAAGCTATGAGGATAATAACTTCAGATGTTCGGCAACTTTAGAGATAGTAGCTGTATCAGCACCGACGATTGGTCTTACAATTAAATCTCACACAAAGAGCTTAACCTAGTGAGCATCCGATGCATTCTCAGCTCGTTCTTCCCACACTCTGATGAGTATACGAGTATAAACTGCATCTCCTTGAACCTCTAACGGGTACGCGAGGTTAAACTAATTCTCGAAACTCTTAGGAGTATACGAGTATAAATTGGTCCTCCCCGCTCTAACGCCTTAAGTGTTTAAACTGTGTAGACTCTAGTTAACGTATGAGTATAAACTATGTTTACATCAGTCAACGTGTAGCTGTAAGTCAACGTCGGCCAACATGTTGTGATGACGGTCAATGCTGGTCAATGCATAGCTATAAGCTAATGCCAGTCAACATGTTATGGTGAAGGTCAACGTTGATAAATGCATTGTGATGAAAGTTAACGCTAGTGAACACATTGCGATGAAGGTCAATGCGTCGACAATTTTCACCAAAACAAGGCTCAGATCAACTCCAAAAACAAAGGATAATCCTAAAGATTTCAATCGTCATTTAGATATGAATCCCTGACGAAGATGGTTAGTTTAATGTTGACTCCATAACATGAGCTAAAATTAGAAATCAACACACCGGTTTTAATTCGAGATTTCGACAATGGTCAGACGATAAACCTAGCACCGGAAAATTTTTAGCTATTCGACAAAATATTGAATAGACTAAAAATCAAAGAAGTCAAGAATTGAAGCCCATTATAGGTCCTTTACACCGACTAAAGGTTGGGCCTATAACATCCAAAGTATTTCAGGCTCTTCTATAAAAGAAACGAGACTGAAACACTTTAGAGGGGGTATCTATAGGCATCAAAAATTACCTATAGGTTCCCACACGTATCTCAAGATGGAGAGAAGATGATGAATGTTATTATCCAAGTCAAGGAGGATTATTGATGTTGATAAGTGCATGAAGTGAGTTGACGAAGCATACGAATCAACGGGATGGCATAATAACGAAAAGACGATTCGATCGGGAGTTACGTTTCACCCACAAAAGATGAAGCGTCACTCATGTATTATCCACTCCACATATGATTAACCCATGGGAGATTGTAGAAATCTTTTCCAGCTTTCTAACACATCTTGAATCACTTCATTTCGAGATTGTACCGGGAAATTACAGGAAAAATAGTCAAGGCGCGCAAAATGGCATCTCGATCGAAACCAAGATACATGTCGTGTCTCAGCCAAAGTTAAGACACAAAATGTGTCTCAGCCAAGATTGAGACATACTTTGTGCCTCAGCCAAGGCCGAGACACAGAGTCTGTCTTGCGCCTGATAGAGCTGTTTTGACCATGATTCACTTTAAATCTGAAGAATCTCAAAAGACAAAAGTTGTATATCTCTTTATTATCTTTCCAATGCATCTTTAATCACCTCATTGTGAGATCGTACATGAAAGTTAGATCCAAAACAACTGAGACAGTCCAGGCTATTTCACACCTGCAGGACACCAATAATGTCTCACACATTTTGGACATGATATGATTCGAATCTGAAGATGCTCAAAAGACAAAAGTTATAGATCTCTTTGTCATCTTTCCATGCATCTTAAATTACTTCATTTTGAGATCAAATGAGAAAGTTAGAGGAAAAGTAACAGGGCACCATCTGTTATGTCTTGGTCAAGGCCGAGACACCATTGGTGTCTCACATCCAGAAATGCTGTTTTTCGCCCGTTAACCACTTAGAAATTAGTTTTTCAATAATATTTTGGAATTTCTTCAGTCTAAAGC
>BQKN01057625.1:0-10051 GCA_022839385.1 Asparagus kiusianus | reverse complement strand
CCCCCCCCCCCCCCCCCCCCCACACACACACACACACCCAAAAAAAATAAAAAACTCAGTCTTTTGCTGTTGAGTTTGAAGGAAGATGGGCCTGCATAAGATGGGCCTTTGTTATTTGCTTAGCAGAACCGACATGCTTGAAAATAATATCGCTCGACTACAAGACTACAAATGTTTTTACTTTCAAATAAACGAGAACTCATGAGTCTCTACGAATTTCATAGTTTTTGTTCAAATCCATATTCCTCGGAAACAAACAGGAACCTTATAAAAGTTTGGAGAAGTTGCAAAATTTTAGAATTTACTACATTGTCAGATATCCAAAATATTCCAAGGGGGGTGTTTGTTTCAAATCCTATAATTTTAGGATATGGATTTCACCATGGGATTTAAAATCCATATGTTTTTTAACATGAGTTGGGATTTCTAAAATATTGTTTGTTTCTTTAATATTTTGGGATATGTAATCCTATAATTTGTATTTTGTTTGTTTCAAACTCAAATTGTAGCATTATAAATTTTAGAATTTAAAATTTAGCCTAAATTCTATCTCAAAGAGGGGATTGCACAAATGCTATAATATATTAGCTTTCAATTATTTTGGTATTCAATATCCCAAAATTTATTTTGAATCAAATAAAGGTTATGGACTCCATAAACTCAAAAAACCCACTTTTTCATCCTAGAATTTGTAATCCATTTTATATCCCTAAAAAAAAAGTTTGGAACAAACATCCCCCAACCACATATACCCGCATATACCCTTGCTCTTTTTATACTCTTACGCCTCGTTTGGTACGTGGGAATGAAGTCAAGTGAGAATGGAATGGAAGAAGGAATGGAATGGAATGTATGTGAGAATGGAATGGTCATTCTCATTCTCTTGTTTGGGTGCGTTTGTAGAATGAAGCTAGAATGAAAATCTAATTCTCATTCCCATGTTTGGTATCACTAGTTCACAAGTGAGAATGAAATCTCATTTTCTAATAATGCCCTTATAACAACATAGATTTTTAATAAGATAAAAATAAACGTTAATGACAATAATTAAAAAAAATTATTTATGCATATGTTATATTAATCTAGGTATGTGTTGTACTAATGCGCATGTTAACGATCGGGTGTATGTTTCGTTTATTTTTTTTAAACAATTCTCACTATTTCTTAGTCTTAAAAAATTAAATAAAAATAAATAAAAGTTTATCGCATCTTTTATAGGTCCAAAAAAAAAAATATAAAGAATGATATTCACAATCCCCAGTTCTAGATATATAAATTAACTCATTTGCTAAAGTACCAAAATCACCCATATCATAATAAAAAAAATCCATAAAACAATACCAACTAAAATAATAAGTTTCGAAATAGCAATATGATATACTAGCCTTAAAAAACAGAGAGAAAGTGAGAATAAGGAGTTAAAAGCTTGGATTTTTAAATGGATTCTTATTATTAATAGGGTTTTAATTGAAAAAAATCTAACTAATTTGATTCTCCCCTTGAATGGGAATGACCATTCCCTATCTTCTCACTTGGAATGCTCATTCTCACAAAAAGTGAGAATGATCATTCCATGGGAATGGTCATTCCAACTTCTAAAAACTAGTTTTGTTTGGTATGAGGGAATGAGAAGTGAGAATGACATTCCATTCCACCCCATTCCCGCATACCAAACGGGGCCTTATGGGTTGTTTGTTTGCTAAAAAAAGGAGACCCCCCCTACGTCAGACTTCAAGAAATCACCCACTACCACATAGGATTTTGGTTTTAACCGATTTTCAAATCACATGTTTGTTTCGTTTTGTGATATAAAGAAATAAGGGTGTCACGTAGGATGCCACGCCAGATTTTTCAGAAAAGTGTTTTCACACCAAAAACCCCTGAAAACACTTAGAAATGTCACTTCAATGAATTTTTAATTACTAAAAGCAATGTTGAAACAGTGACCGTGAATAAAACAGATTATTTAGGTGTGTTTGGTAATCAATGTGTTTTTTGTTATGTTTTTGTAAAAAATACCATACCATGGTGTTTCTTTTTCAAATGTGTTTTGAAAACACCATTTTGGTCAAACTAGTTTGACCATTTATATAGCGGCAGTGGGCGGGCGGCGGCGACGACGGCGGGTGGATGGTGGGTGGCCGGCGGCCGGCTGACGGGTGACGGGAGAACGACGACTGTCGGCGGGTAGTGACGAGTGGCAGGCGGCCGGCTGACGGGCGAGCGACGGTAACGGTGGTGGTGATGGCAGCCAACAGGTGGGAGGCGGTGGCGGTCGGACGACGGGCGACCAACGGGCGGGCGGCAGCGGCCGTCGGACGACGGGCGGGCGGTGGCTGCTGTAGGCTGTCTAAAAATCACAATAGATAGCTGATCCCCATCAAAACACCAATGATGGAAGTTACAATCTGACGACTTCCAGAAGGTTAGAGTTTAAAGACTTTTACATAGATTGATGAAGGTTACAATCTGACGATCTTCACAACAACTGATGAAAGCTCTAATCAACAGCCTCCACAATCAACATCGGGAGTTACAATCTGACGACTCTCATATTCTCAAGGAGCCAAGATGAAGATTACAAGACAATGATCTTTGCAACGCTATGACAAAAGAGATTGCTTGTTGATAATCTCTTCGAAGCAATGCGCGGAACTCATCACCGCGCTCTAAGACCAAAACGCAGAGGTCATCACTACGCATCAACACTAAAATGCTGGGGTCGGACCCACGTGTGTCAACATTAAAATGCTGGGGTCGGACCCGCGTTGCAACATCAAAACGCTGGGGTCGGACCTACGTTGCAACATCAAAACACGAGGGTCGAAGCCACGCGTTTGACTGGTTCAAACAGAACCTGAACGATTTTAAAACCGTATCTCCACTTAATGGGGACGGTTACACCCTATTATGGAGAGATTTTAGGAGGAATTACACCCCTTAAACCCGTGAACAGTTCCAAAACTGTTTCCCATGATTGGAGGGCGGTTACACCCCACTTAGGAGTGATTTAAGGGGCAGTTACACCCCCTTAATCCTATATAAATAACTGAAAATCAATTCAGTTCAGGGGTTCGGACAGAGGGGATTTGGCTCTCGTTTTGGCAGCAACAGGAGAGATCATTGTGCAAGCTTTTGAGGAGATCGGCATCATCCTCCAAGGAAGATCATCTTCAACGTTCGGCAATGAGGAGCTTCTTCATCCTTGGCTTATAACCGACATTCGGTTAAATCAACTCTTTTTCAAGAGTTCAAACTCGTTCAGAGTTATCAACTCGTCCAGTGTTCTAAAACTTGCCATGCAAGTTTTTCACAACGTCAAATCGTGAGGAGAAGATATTGTTCTAGTGAATCAAGATATTCGGATCGTCAACGGAGAGCAAATTCGACGCAAGCATTCGAAGGAGGTATTCCATCGCCACCGTAAAGAACCCAGTTTTAAACAAATGGGAGAATCCAGATCAATTCTCCTCTCTTTTGTAATCAGGAAATACAATTGTAATCGAGATTAAGAGTATACAAGTCAATTTTCTTTCACTGTCTTTTTACTACGAATTTTTCACAAAAAGCCGCGGGCCCAAGGGCGGCGGGCGAGCGGGCTGTGGCAGGCTTAGATGAAAAAACAGAATCTTAAAACACATTTTTGGTGTTTTGAGAAAAGTGTTTAATTTTTAGATTTTGTAAAGGGACAAGCCAAAAAAACGTCCCGTTTGCCAAACATGTTTCTTTGTTTTTGTTAAAAAAAAAACAAAAACAGCAAAAACGCCACGGTTGCCAAACGCTCCCTAATTGCTAAAAACACTGTTACTATTTACGGCTGATTTCCATTTCCTTTTTTTTATGTTCAAACAAACACGGAAATCGAAACACCGTTACTATTACGACTGGATTTGTTTCATATGTGACGTGGGTGTGATGTGACGGTGATTTCATTGCGAAACAAATAAAAGAAGAAATGCTGGAAATATCTTAAGTTAAAATGTGAGTTTTCAATTTCCGATTTTTTCAAAAAATAACCAAACATCCTCTTAAAAAATGTCATGTGATTCCCAAGGGATATGCTTTGATGTAACCACACACAAACGTACAGAGTACACACTGACCCTCACTCCAAGGATCCCATATCTTCTTAGATATCGACCAAAGTCCGGTACACACAGTACACAATAATTATTAAATATTAATAAGATGGTAAAGCCCTTTTATTTTACTCATATTAGTCGCTTGCATATTTAATATTTTAAACCCAGTCACTTAGACGTTGATATTTCTGTTAGGCCCCGCAATTCTTATAATTTAGTACTAGCGATTACAATAAGTGAGAGTAATTTGAAGCGGACCTATGAGAATTGAAGTACCTAGTAGTAATATCTAATGATTTGAGACACTGCTTTTAAACAATAATTAAGAATTGGAGGTCCTAATAGCAGTTTCAATGATCAGGTGGGCTAAAAACCTAAAATAGTAAATTGCACCTCAAAGAAAATTGCACCTAAAAAACTCAAAAATAAATAAAAAGGAGAAAAAAGAAGAATAAACAGAACATGAAAAATGGCACCTTTCCTTTCATTTCCCATTAATTACAAGAAAGTCAAAATCCCCTAACTTGGACGTCCTCTAAACTTCATTAACCAAATGAAAAACTATATAACCGCCCAAATCTCTCTACTTATCTCTATTTATATATACCAAGTCTTATTATAGAGAATAGGAAGTATCTTGGGTTGTAAGATAGCTCTTGGGAAATATCCCTTGCCCGGGGGCAAGTATATTTAACGGGTCGAACCGGGTTTTGTAGGTTGCAAACCGGTCCCATTTCGGGCCGAAATGGGCCCGCCAATGGGCCGTAGACGGATGGTGGGCTAGATACTGCTTTGCCCCGATGTTTGGCCTGCTTGCAACCTCCGCGATGTGGCGGTTGCGGCGAAGGAGGTTCTGGAGGCAAGCCGGAGAGCACGTATTCGGGTTAGCGGATCTAAGTATACCCACTACGTATACGACCCGATCCAACTTGCCGGACTCCGGCAGCACAGCCGACGAGTTTGCATTCCACCTGTGACATAAATGCAATATTAGGCAACATATATAACCGCATTACGATCGAAGCTCCAAAATTACGACAGCACCATAATCCTGCGTTCTTAGATGTTTCTGACCGTGAAGTTATTTCTTATGGACCGAAACCTGGACTATATATTTTTCCCCCCTGGAGGTGACACGTTTGCTGAAATCTGAAACCGATTTGCTTTGGTGTTAATCTTAAAAAGACCAGTAATGTGAGACAATGAAGCCTGATAGTTACAATTTTATACTAGGTACAAGTAAGGACCAGGGCAATAAAGCTGAGGACAGTGAAGTGGAATATTAAATCTGGACCATGCATGATGCTTCAGCATAGCAGTAAAGCTGAAGTCAGTATGCTGTTATCGTTCATGATCTTCTGATCACACGAACAACTTCACAAATGGCTGGTCAGCCTCTTGAGACACTGAAGCATGTGTTTAGGACACAAAATAATAAATAAATCAATCCATGAGTAAATACTTCTATAGAATCGAAGTTTTTAAAATAGCCTCAAATCAATTTTTTTCTAAAAATCGACCATCTTTTTATTACAGAAACAGACTCACTTTCTAGTCACGTCAGCACCGTGTCCAGAAAATAGGTCTATTTTTTTTAAACACATTCCTAATTAGTCGGGTTGACAGCTCCGACTAATTTAGACATCAGTTGCAGCTTGCAAATTAGTCGGTGTTGAAGGTGTTTAAAAAAAATAGACTCACTTTTTGGTCACGGTGCTGAAGTGACCAGTAAGTGAGTCTGTTTCTGTAATAAAAATGGAAGAAGATTTATTTAAAAAAAAAGTTGGTTTGGTACTATTTTAAAAATTCCTTCTACTTCAACATATCCTCTTGAAGAGGAAAGAGAATACTAGAAAGGCCTCTGCCCCTGGAGACAAAAAGCAGGGAGCATTGAGAGAGAGGAAAGAGAAAAGGAAATAAATATAATGAAGTGGCTGTACTGTGCTTTAAAGAGAGATCAACTGTTTTCAACTGCTCCTGCAGCTTGCAGAATAAAGCCAAGCATGCCAGCCTAACAGAGGCACTACCTAAGATATACATGGCCTAGGGAAGAGTTTTATTTCCTTCATTTTTTAAATATATATTTTTTTTTTCTGAACCTTTTTGTCATATTTATGGACAGAAGTAATTGTTATTAATTCCAAGAAGCATCCCCTTGTGAACCAGCCCCGCTGACACACCAAATCTATTATTATTCCAAAAAATTATTATACTTGCATGTATTGACAAAGAATGCATCTTTTAATCTTTTATCACGAGGTTACAAAATTGGGGACCTCGTGTCACTATCCAAAAAAAGGTGAAATGGGAGGGTTAGTTACAAGTAATCTTAGAGTGTCTCCAACGGAGCGCCAAAACTCCATTTTGGAGTGTTTTGGCGCGCTCCAATGGAGCGCCAAACACCCTGCTAAATTAGAAGGGTGCTACAATGTTGCGTCAGAAATGACGCAACACTGTAGCAATGACGCATTTTTTTTTTACTTTTTTTCTTCTAAACTTTATTCTTTTATTCATATTTTCTTTTCTTTTTGCTTTTTTCTAAACTTTATTCTTTTTTGCTTTTGTTTTTTATATTTGTATTAATAATATATATTATCTTATATTAATTATTATAATGAAATTAGAGTATAAAATAATTGTTAAAATAAATTCAAAAAGAAATAAGAAAAACTACACCATTTAGATAAAAATTAGGACATAAAAATGTAATGCCTTTTATTTTTATTTTTTGCATGCAAGTGTGATGTTTTTTTTGTGATGTTAAATGTAATCTTTAGTTGAATTTATGAAAATAATATTTTAATTTGATTTAACATTTAATTTTTATATTTTTATTTTATTCATAAACTATATTATTATAATTAATTATATGTAATATATTATATAATTACATAATTTGTTAAATATTTTAAATAGATAAAATGTTAAATGATAAGAATAATAAAAGGAATATTCTTTTTGGTGTAAAATTTGGTGTAATGGGTTGGAGATGGAATAGTGATTTGGTGTAAAAACTACACCAACTTGATGTAAAAACTACACCATTTTGGGTTTTGTGGTTGGAGATGCTCTTAGCACACTATTAGGGTCAGTTTGCGGACTCTTCCATTAAACCAGTTTTGACCTAAACCAGTTTCGTTCTGCACTGAGGCTGTGTGGATAGCCTTCTCACCTAACCCTGCTACAGTGTTCACCTACCCCCATGAGAAAAACTTATAAATACTCCCATGATTTTGATTTGTAAAGTATCTCAGTAGCAGAGAGAGAGAAAGAGAAAGATACAGATATAAGTAATATCATTAAGAGATCTTGAGAAAGAGTTTGTGAGAATTCTTGGAGAGTATCTTAATCAAGAGAGGGCGTTCTCTTTTATCTTTTTTCCTTTGTAACCTTGAAAGGAATATAAAGGAATTGGGCGTCGTCGTTGCACCGTGGAGTAGCTCCGTAAGAGTGAATCACGTTATATCTGTGAGTACCGTGATTGAATTCGCGTTTGTTGGTTTTGTTCTGTGATTCCAAGATCGTTTGGGTGTGTTTTGCGTCTCCGTTTGAGGCGTTCAGCTTGTTGGCGTGACATGTTGGACCGGTTTTATACTACCTAACTAGTTTAAAGGGTGCTGCCAAACACCTAAGTTCATGTCCATCTTAAAACCTTAATCATTCATTTAACTTACAAGAATAATGTTTTATTTTTTTTAATTTAAAAGAAAAAACACCAGTATGAGGAATATTGCTATGGAAGATGCCAGAGAGATTGTGATTGCTTACTTGTCTCTTAGGAGGGGGTAAATTAGGAGAGGGCCCTCAAATTCCTTTGGTGAGATGCTCCCCAAGAGCAAATCCTTGAACTTGGTTATCCCTGATTTAGGCACAAACAGATTCAGCCAAGGGTGGGGTACATCCCATAACCCTCTCCTCCTCAGGCTCAACTCCTCCACCGTCACCCTGTTGATGAAATCAAAGTAGGAAACCTCTGCGCTGTAAAAATAACGAGGCATGTAGCTCATTTTCCTCGAAATCTCCTCCACTACCTGATCAAAGAAATTGGAAAAAAAAAAATTTAAGGCCCCGTTTGGCAAATGGTTAATGAAGAGATTAATGAGAATGATTAACATAGTTAGCCCATTCGATAATCTGAAGGACTAAATTATTAACCTGTTATAAAAGTTTTATTTTAATCCCTCTAAGGTTAATTTAACCATTCTATATTTTTTATGTTTGTCAAATTATGGAGGGTTAACTCACTTTAACACTTGCATAGATTTTATGTGTTTGGCGGATTAAGAAGAGGTTAAGTCTCCTTAACCCCTCACTTAACCCTTTGCCAAACTATACGTAAATAAATAAAATAAAACCATAGTTACAACCATAAATTCCTCAACATGATAATCACTAGACCTGCAACGAGCTAGCTTGTGTTCTTACTTGATCTACATTAATGTTCGGCTTGAGCCCTTGTCGGTAGTCATGCACCGCAAACTCGATGCAGTAGTAAACCCTGGAGGCGTCCCTCTCGAGCACGGTGACGAAGTCGAGTTGCGAAGGGAAGGCGACGGAGGAGCTGTGGAGAGACTGCTCGTTCAGGACGACGAAGCCCTCGACGTAGTCCACCTCCTCCGGCATTGAGATCAGCAGCTCCTGGTCCTCGGAAAATTTGTCGAAGTCGTCGTAGAAGGCCCTCACCCATTTCACCTGAAATCGACCAAAGACGATCAGGTCCCGATGTAGGGGAGTCCGAAAGCTAGCAAGCCGAACAAGTTCATACCTTCTCGGGGGCTTTTTGGAGCGTGATTCTTGCTCTGGTTATGATACCGAACTGGCCCAGCCCACCCAACACCGCGTGGAAAAGCTCGGAGCTCTCCGTGGGCGAGCACGTAACAAGCTCTCCGTTGCCTGTAAATTTCATTTCAACTCGCATGCATAAAGAAAAAAAGAAAAAAAAAACAGAGGCAGGCGAAGTTTTTTTTTTTTTTTTTTGAGAAATTAATTTATACCCGTGACGACGTCGAGTTGGAGAACGTTACTGATCTGGGGTCCAAATTTGAAGGATTGCCCGCTGATCCCAGCGTTAGAGAGGGTGCCCCCAACGGTTAGATGGAGGTAATCGGTCCAAGACCTCGGAGCGAGCCCATACTTCAGGCTCTCCTCCAGGAGCTCCGACCAGAGGGCCCCGCCGCTGACGTCGGCGAAGGAGCCGGGCTCGTCGACCTCCACCGCGGAGGGGAGGGAGCCCATGTCCACGACAATGCCGTCGGGGGCTTGAGCCTGGCCGTGGATGGAGTGGCCGGCGCCCCTCGCTGCGACGGCGACCCCGCCGGAGGAGGAGGAGGGGGACGAGGAGAGGAGGCCGAGGAGGAGGGAGATGTCCGCGGGGGATTTGGGCCTTAAGACCGCCGACGGGTTGCTGAAGCGGATCCTGCCGAAGTCCACCGAGGCTTTGCTGGTCGTCTGCGAAAGATTTAGGGGCCCGAAGTCCATTGGGCTCTGTATGAAGTTGCAGGGGGAGCAGAGGGCTAGGAGGAGGAGGAGGAAGAAGTTGAGCCTCGGGCAAAATTGGGTGAGCTCCATTGGGATGAGCAAGGTAGAGGCTACACTGCAAAGGTTTTTATTTTACAAATATTATCTCAGTATTGCAGAGAGAGAGAGAGAGAGAGAGAGAGAGAGAGCACACAAAAAAAAAAAAAAAAAAAAAAAACCCCAGAAGCTCATAAGACAAAAATAAATGAGAAAATGCAGAGAGCAGAGAGAAAAGGGTTGGTTTCAGATATGAAGCACATTAGTGTTGTAGAGAGAAAAATAATGAATTAAAAGAGAAGTTTTTCATAAGAGAAGAGCACACGTGTGAGCCTCTCTCTCTCCCTCTCCCTCTCCCTCCCTCTCTTTTTCTCTTCAACCCTTTTCAATAGTGAAGCAGAGATCTCAATGTTGAGAGCTCAATGGAAAGATTGGAGAGAGAGAGAGAGAGAGAG
>BQKN01057624.1:34464-52930 GCA_022839385.1 Asparagus kiusianus | reverse complement strand
CGCGTTGCGACAAAAGTCAACACGCGAGGACGAAAGTCAACGCGTGACGACAAAAGTCAACCCACGCGGTTCCACAACCCTAAGGCGGACGCCGGTCAACGCGTAGCCCTAGGTCAACGCCGGACAGCGCGTTGCGACAAAAAGTCAACTCACAGTGAGCCAAAACCTCAAGTCAACATGATGTGACGGGAATAGCAAGTTCGAAAGTCAACTCAATGACACGAGCCAAACTCAACTCACTAGCTGTAGACTCGAGACTCCGACGACGGCCAGGCGATAAACGCAGCGCCGGTACAACTTCGGTTATTCGACAAAGCACCGGATAAACCGAAGATCGAAAGAGCCGAGAGTTGAAGCGAACAACAGGTCCCTTAAACCGACTGAAGGTTGGACCAATCATATCCAAAGTATTCCGGGCTCTTCTATAAGAGAAACGAGTCCGAAACACTTTGGAGGGGGTATCTGTAGGCATCGAAAATTGCCAATGGGTCCCCGCACATAGCTCGGTGTCAACGAGCGACGATCGAACGTCACTACCCGGTTCACAAGAGCTCAAATGACGCCGGTGAGCGACTGAAGCAAACCGACGGATTACGTGAGCCGACAGAATGTCAGAATCACGAGGATACGGGTTGACCGAAAACCCCGCGATCACCGCAATCGGACCAACGCCCGCTGTGCCCCGATCACCCCACGGATAATCCAACCATCGGGGCCTACAGAGCTCGCCGTCACGATTCCAACGCATCCGAAATCACTCAAATCCGAGTTCGGACGAAAAGTCAACGGCGAGTCAACAGCGGGACAACGGCACGACCCCGGGCTGAACCGGGGACACCCAAACAAGTCTCGGCCAATGGTTGAGACACCCCCCAAGGGGTGTCTCGGCCACAGCCGAGACACCCCAAGGGGGGTGTCTCTCCTCTTGGGGTGTCCATATGGCCCCTATGCTCTCTCTTATGGCTATAAATAGCCCCCTTAGCCCTCCATTTACAAGGGCTCTTGATTTTGCTCTGATTTAGCTTTGGGAGAAGAATTTCCGGTCTTGGGATTATCCTCGAGATCTGAAATTTCGAAGCTTAGAGCGGCGAAGCCCTGCCGGATTGAGGAGTCTCCATCGTCATTCACCCCCTTTCCTTAGTGTTGCTCCTTAGCGGTGACACTAAGAAGAGCTATTATCTCGTTTTAGCCGAGATATACGCTTATAACCTCTAGATCTTGCGCGGATCGACGAGGTTCTGCTTTTATATCCCACGCGGATAGACGAAGCTCTGCCGGATTTTCCCGGAAGGATCTTGAAGAGTCGGTGGTCCACGGACATCGACGTCCCCGTCACAGGCCAACAACCCACGCAAGCGAGACCGAACCAAACCGGGCTCTCGTGTTTATTTTCGTTTAAGTTGTAATCCCTTTGTTTTCATTTTTATTCTGTTGTAACGATCGAAGTTGTAGCAGATCACAAAGTAATGAAAACAGCAACTTTTACCGGAAACACCAAGAAGCCTCCTCAGCTCCTTTCCAGTTCCATTGAACTTTAACTAAAGGAATCACCTTATTTCTTTGTCTCTTGTCCTTCTCTAGCAAGGATGAAAACTGGCACCTCAATGGTGGACAAATCTGTCTGAATCTCGATCTCAGATGTATCGATCACCCTCTGCTGCTTCTAGTCGCGTAGGTGCTTCTTAAGCATGGACACATGAAATATATCGTGCACACTTAACATCGATGCTGGAAGATCTAGTCTATATGAAACCGCTCCAACACGCTTGGTAATCCGGTATGGTCCAACATATCTCGGGGCAAGTTTTCCTCGTCTGCTAAATCGCTTAACGCCCTTCATTGGTGATACTTTCAACATAACAAAATCTCTAACCCGAAACTCCAAAGGTCGTCGTTTTTGATCTACGTAGCTCTTCTGCCGACTCTGAGCGGCAAGAATATGCTCCCTAATCAACGCTACCTTCTCAGCAGTCTGCCTCACAAGCTCTGGCCCAAGAAATAAGCTATCCTCCGGCTCTGCCCAACAAATCGGGGATCTACAGGGTCTCCCGTACAATGCCTCATACGGAGCCATACCAATCGTCGCTTGATAACTGTTGTTATAAGCGAACTCGATCAAAGGTATGTGGTCCTCCCAGCTGCCTTGGAAGTCTAAAATGCAAGCCCGTAACATGTCCTCCAAGACTTGGTTTACTCTCTCCGTCTGCCCATCTGTCTGCGGGTGAAATACACTGCTGTATGATAATCTACTACCAAACGAATCCTGAAAGCTCCTCTAAAAATGGGAAGTGAAAACCGAGCCTCGATCCGACACGATCGTCTCTGGAACTCCATGTAGTCGAACTATCTCCCGAATGAAGATTCTCGCATAAGTCTCGGCGGTGCAGGTAGTTCTCACTGGTATAAAATGTGCTGACTTCGTCAACCGATCAACTATCACCCAAACAGAATCGTTCCCTTTCTTTGACCTCGGTAACCCCACATTGAAATCCATAGAGATACACGTCCATTTCCATTCCGGAATGGGTAATGGCTGTAGGGTTCCTGCTGGTCTCTGATGTTCTGCCTTTACCTGCTGACAGGTAAAGCATCTAGCGACATATTCTGCTATCTCCTTACGCATGCCTCTCCACCAAAAGTGTCTTTTTAGGTCCTTGTACATCTTTATTGTGCCTGGATGCACTGTGTACCTAGAATGATGCGCTTCATCAAGCAACTCCTTCAGCTCTGCACTAGCTGGCATAACTAATCTACCTTTCATTCTAAGGCCTCCGTCTATTCCAACGGTCCAATCAGCTTTGGGCTCCTTGGAAATCTCCTCCTTTCGGGTTTGAATCCAAGAGTCCGCTAGCTGAGCTTTGACCACTCTATTACTCCAAGATGACTGCACTGACATAGCTCCTAAAAATGCGCTGCTCCCGCCGGTCTCTGGCCTGAAATCAAACTAGCTAAGAGTGTAAAGATCTCGGTACAACAAACACCTCAAAGCCATTACCCGATGTTGACGCTTCCTGCTCAAAGCGTCAGCCACGACGTTCGCCTTCCCCGGATGGTACTGAATCGCGAACTCATAATCCTTGATGAACTCGACCCATCGCTGCTGCCTCTGGTTGAGTTCCTTCTGAGAAAATAGGTATTTCAGGCTCTGGTGGTCTGTGAATAACTCGAACTGCACCCCGTACAGGTAATGTCTCCATGTCTTTAGTGCGAAGACCACAGCTGCTAACTCCAAGTCGTGCGTGTGATAGTTCTGCTCATGCGTCCTTAACTGTCGAGAGCTATATGCTACTACTCTCTGGGTCTGCATCAAAACGGCTCCTAGGCCTGCTAATGATGCATCTGTGTAGACAACAAATGTCCTATCACTGCTCGGAATAGTCAAAATCGGTGCTGTAGTTAACTTTGTCTTTAATGTCTCAAAAGCCTTCTGGCACTCTGTGTCCCAAATGAACTGTACACCCTTTTTTGTAAGGCGTGTAAGTGGCGTTGCAATCTTCGAGAAGTCCTGAATGAATTTCCTATAATAGCCGGCTAAGCCCAAGAAACTACGGATCTCTGTGACGGTCTTTGGCGGCTCCCATTCTAGTACTGCCTCAACCTTTGCTGGATCTACTGCAATACCCTCTCTACTGATGACGTGGCCTAAAAATCTAACCTCCGATAGCCAGAATTCACACTTGCTGAACTTGGCGTATAACTGATTCTCCTGCAAGGTCTGTAATGTTAATCGTAGATGCTGCTCGTGCTCTGCCTCCGATCTCGAATAGATAAGGATATCATCGATAAATACAATCACGAACTGGTCTAAGTATGGACGAAAAACCCGGTTCATCAAATCCATGAATACTACGGGTGCATTGGTCAGCCCAAATGGCATGACGAGAAATTCAAAGGACCCATATCGAGTCAGAAAGGCGGTCTTGGGAATATCCATCTCCCGGACTCGCAACTGGTGATAGCCAGAATGAAGATCAATCTTAGAGAAATAATGCGCTCCCTGTAGCTGGTCGAACAAGTCATCAATCCTCGGTAATGGATACCTATTTCGGATGGTGACCTTGTTCAACTCACGATAATCGATACATAATCGCATACTACCGTCCTTCTTCTTCACGAAAAGGACTGGTGCTCCCCATGGAGAATGACTCCGACGAATAAAGCCCTGAGATAACAACTCATCCAATTGGGTCTGTAGCTCCCTCATCTCAGCAGGTGCCATACGATAGGGTGCTCGGGATATCGGTGCTGTGCCCGGCTATAACTCGATGCAGAAGTCAACCTCTCTCATAGGAGGTAATCCAGGTATGTCCTAAAAGACATCCTGATAATCCGAAATAACTCTAGTCTCATACAAATCAGCACTCTGGTCCCTCAGCATCACCTCCTCGATGTATGACAGAAGAGATTGCGCAAACTCGTTGCCCTGTGAAGTCGCTACAATCAACTCAGACCCATCGGACGCTCGCAAGTTGACTGTCTTAGCGAAACAGTCGATACTAACATGGTAGGATGAAAGCCAATCCATACTGAGAATGACGTCGAACTCCGACATCTGCAACACGATCAAATCTATGAGAAACTCGGACTCATTTAAACTGATGACACAGCTCTTGCAGATACTCTCTAATATGGATATCTCCCCTAGAGGAGTAGAGATGGATAGTGGTACGTTTAAAGGATGTGCAACTAACTGAAGCCTATCCATGAAGGTATGAGAAATAAATGAATGTGAAGCTCCAGAATCGAACAAGATCCGAGCTGGAAAAGAATTTACTAAGAAAGTACATTCCACTATGGCTCCGCTCGCACCCTGATCACGTGGTATGACTGTATAAATCCTGCCGGTGGCTGGTGACTGCTGTACTGCTGGTGGTGGAACATACGGGACTATGTGTCCCTCAGGAATCTCCTAGATAGCGCGAATTTGGCCTACTAGCCCCTTAATCCTCAGAACGGCTGGCGGTGTCGCGATCTCTACTGCTTGCATTGAAAATCCTTGCTGCTGGTGTTGAAAATCCTTGCCCCGCTGCTGGGGTCTTCCAAGTCTTGCAAAAGGTTTCTTGTCATTGCCCTTGTCTTCGGATAGTCCTACTTTCATAATTAACTATCAGTATGTCTCCCTGCTCCACAGGCTAGTTCTAGTCACTAATCAAAGTAGTAGGTGAAATCCTCCCATGGACTTGACATTCAATGCTCCAGTGAAAACTGAAATCGGTGCTATCCTCCGACGTCGCCCTTTCAGCTAAATATGGCTAACCTTTTCTTATGTACTGAGTAAATGTTAAGTATATCTAAAAATACTTCCCGCATATTCCTTCCATTTATAAGCTGCAACTTAATCTGATGTGCCCTGAAACTCTGGTGCTCTCAGCTTTTGATGTCTTTCTCAATCTTACAGAGCCAAGCTCCCTATTTTGCGGCTCCATTAACAGCTATTTGTGGTACTAGTGTAATCGTCAGTATTTCCACTTCAATAGGCGCAGCTGGTACGACAGGTGGTGGAACTTCAGAAAGTGTAATTTGGCATGTTACTCGCTCCTTAAGTATTGATAGTCTCTGCTTTTGAAATCGGTGTTACGAAGTCGATCAGATACTGTGGAGCCAACTGCGGCTCGGGTTCTGCTTGCCCAGCTCTCCGGGTACGAGTTTTACCTTAACCACGCCCTCGTCCCAATATTTATAATATCAAAAGTAGAGCTTAATTGACACAGTAAATGAGGTCGCAAACATATATATAAATAACATAATGTATCACGATAAGTATTCACGCAACTACTTTAAATCAAAGTAAGGTAGTTGTCAAAAAAAAATTTCGTAATTTTTTAAATATACGTATTTAACGTCCTCACTTATTCTAGAAATTCCTATCGGACTCTATACATGAATCCTAGAAAACTCTATTCTAGCTCCACGACTCAACACAGTATGATCCTAAGGATGCTGGAACTAGAGCTCTGATACCAACTGTGACGCCCCTGTTTTCACACATGGCTGCAGTCCAAGGTGAACCCAGAGATGTCAAACCTGCTATGCACCCACACTGTGCAATAACATGTTTCACCAATCACAGTAATATTCTCTAGTGAATTCAATTATGAGTGAAGGTACAAAACAGGCAAAATAAGGAAAAGTAATAGACATGATGTAGAAAGATATATCTCATAAATGATATCATGTCTGAACTGAAATAAACTGAAATACATCTGGAATCTGAAATAATGTAAAATGTCTCAACATGAGTCAACTAAAAATCGTACAAAGGCACCTAGCCTTTACAAATGGAATACAACTCTAATGTCTGAACAGTGAAAATAAATCTATGGTGGAGTCTCAACTAATAAATCATGCGACGACGACTATGCCAGAAACTCCGTCATCCTGCGGCTCTCCGGAACTCTGAGCTGCCTGAAAGGAAAATTTAAAAGAAAAAGAACAACAGCAAGAGCATCAGAGCGCTACAGCAAGTTCACATCCATCCGCCCCTAGGGGAAGGGCTGTTAGATGATAAAGCGGAGGTTCTATCAATTAAGCATAGTCTACCTAGATCATTTTCCCTGTATCTAATGGAATTAATATTTAGAAACTTACAACTTGAGACGTAGTACGTCGAGCGAAATAATCCAAACAAGGAAACCCTCATGTATATACCGTATGTCTCAGATAGTAAATAACTAAATATTAACCCTGAACTAAGCAATCAAAATATAACTGGAAAGTAAAGCATCATAATAGACATCAGCATATGTATCTCGTGTACTCGTATAGCAGAGTATCTCAACAATGAGTAGAAACACTTTTGGCATCCACCAAATACTCATGTAAATAGTTTATAATATTATCATTCTGAACTTCTTCCAACTCATCGCATCATCGCGCGGATCGACAAATAGGTATCATCGCATCATAGTGCGGATCGACAAATAGATATCATCGCATCATAGTGCGGATTGACAAATAGGTATCATCGCACCACCGTATGGATCGAAAAATATATATCATCGCATCATAGTGCGGATCGACAAATAGGTATCATCGCGTCACCGTGCGGATCGACAAATAAGTATCATCGCAGTCTCATTTGCGGTGTACTAACTCAGAAGTAAATAGATCTCAATTCGTCATAATCCCCGTGGGATACTCAAATGCATATTTCGTCATATTCATGACTGTAAGTATAACATCGAGCGGCTCAAACTCCGCGATCGCGTCACAAACGGCGCAAACAAACTCCAGAAAATAAAACTGGGCCAAACTGTCCAGTAAATGATTAGGATTACCAACCCCAACTATCTGCTGTATTAACTAATTGTGAATAGTAGCAGTACTTACTAATAGCAACAGTACTTTACAACTAGTATCCGTACTCATGAATAGTAACAATACGTATGAATAGTACCGTATGCATGAATAGTAATAGTATGTATAAATAGTACCCATAAGTATGAATAGTGTTAGTACTTATGAATAGTGTCGTATGTATGAACAATAACAGTACGTATGAATAGTACCCCCAGTATGCATGAATAGTAATAGTACTTATGAATAGTGCCGTACGTATGAACAGTACGGTATTTATGAATAGTACCACAGTATATATGAATAGTACGTACATATGGACAGTACGTACGTATGAACAGTACGGTATTTATGAATAGTGCCGTGCATATGAATAGTGTCGTACGTATGAATAGTACCGTGCGTATGAATAGTACCGTATGTATGAATAGCACCATACGTATAAAATAGTAACAATATTTCCAGCGGTAGACATATACGTATAGTTCTACCTAGCAATATCATGTCTTTAGGAATTTGGTCTTATATTCTATTCATCAATTTTCATCAATATCAAGTCTTTTATTCAATATCATGTATATTCATCAATTTTTATCAATATCATGACTTTTCATCAATATCATGTATATTCATCAATTTTTATCAATATCATGTATATTCATCAAGATCAAAATTTACTGGGGATAGGTTTGGAAAGAGATGAACTTGCCTTTATTGATATCTGAAATTAGACTCCCTATTCGTTCCTTTTCTCTGAATAGCCAAAGTCCCCTCTATCTTTTACTTTCTTTTCTTCCTCTCTGTCTTTTTCTCTCTCTCTCCTTCTTTCTCTCTCCCTCTTTCTCTTTCTCTTCCTCTCTCCCTCTCTTTCTCTCTCCTTCTCTCTCCCCTTCTCTCTCTCTTTTTTCTCTTCTCTGCGTGCTCAGAACAGAGGGGGAGAGGCTTTTATAGGAGGGGGGTAGGTGGAGAGAAGAAAAGAAAAAAATATATAATAATATTTATAATTTTATATTATTTAAAAATTGAGTTTTAAATCTCCGTTCTCAGAAAGTAATAAAAATTTACCCACAAGACCGTCTCAACATTCTATGCTTAATGGTATAATACCCATATTTATCTGATCAATATAAAAATTATTAAAAATATAAATACGACGTATGCTAACGGACTTGATACCGTCTCAAAATAGTGTTTCAGTCTCCGTCGTCAGAACTCAATGAAACTTTACTCACAATACGTTCTTGACATTCTAAGATCAATGGCATAAATCTCGTGCCCATCTGATCAATAGAAAATTTTCTAAAAATAAAATAGTATCAGTTTTCAGTAGACTCGCGATACCGAGGCTGAAACTGCGAATCGATCTCAAATCGATTCCAATCTGATCCATTCATCCCAAAATAATCACCAATCAAAATAAAAATCATTTATTATCATTTATAATAATATTTTCAAAATTTTCGGGGTTTTATAGGGGGTATTTGATAATCACATTTTATTATAATTTTATAACCTCATTATTTATTTTATATGAATAAATATATCACTAATAATTATTTTTATCTTTAATTGTAGGTTAATGAAGAATAAATCTCAAAACTCTCATCTCTCAACAACAAGCCCTTGATTTAATGAAGAAATGAAGCCCATGAAGCCAAATGAATTCTTTCAAATATTTAATGAAGAAATAAATCAAAGCCCAGTGGAAAATCAAGAAAAAAATGCCAAAAGTCCAAGCAAAAGCCCAAGGCCCAAGCTCAAGAGCAAGCCCAAGAGGATTCAGCGGATAGCAACCAGAGAAGACAAGGCATCGATGCCAGCATCGAGGGGTATCGATGCCAGCATCGATGGGGGCATCGATGCCAGCATTGATACCCCTATCGATGGGGGCATCGATACCATCGGCATTCTATTACAGATCTAAGGCTGAAATTTGTTGGTTTTGGATAAGATTTGAATCCAAAGGCTCTCATTCACTGATGTTTACTATAAATAGGGGTAGAGAGTGAGGGGTTAGAGGTGTGAAAAATTTTGTAACTCCATTTGGAGAGGAAGGTAACTCTTAATTGAGAAGGCCATCCAAATTTGTAACTTTTGTTACAATTAATAAAAAAAAATTTCTCCACTTCAAATCTTCTTCTCTTTGTTGGATGATGATGATGGAGATGAAGAAAAGTTTGAAGGTTTGCATTTCTTTTAATTTTCTCTTTTATTTTTTTTAGTAATTTCTTTATTATTGCTTATTAGTTAGATTTACATTCATGCTTGCAGTGTAGATTTATTTTCTTGTCTTTTTATTTCTTTTTGCACTTTAATTTGTAGAGTAGATTTATTTTCTTGCATTTAATTTTTGCAATTTATTTCATAGTTTAGATTTTAATTCTTTGTGGTTAGATTTAATTCTTGTTCATAGTTTAGATTTTTCTTTTCTTTTTATTTTTGTAATTAGTTCTTTTTCTTCTTGTTTTTATTTCTTAAGATGTGAAATTAATTCGTGTAGGAATCTTAGAATTGTATGAAACTAATCTAATTTTCTTTATCTTGCACTTAAAATATTTATGTTTAGGATAATCAACTAGAAAACTAATCGGTAGAAGAAGAATTTGATAATCTATGCTTATCTTAAATGGTTTGATAGGTTATGCTTATGAATTCTAGGATTACTATCTTGTTGTTGTTCTTATCATGAATAGTAGTTTTGACTTAGATGATAATTTGATAGGTTATACTCCCCTTAAATGGTTTGATAGTCTATGCTTAATAAATCTAAGTTGAAATATGATAAATAGAGAATAGTTTGTATTTTGTAATTGAGATTAGTTAGTGGATTAAATTCTAGATTTCTCATATCTTAAATTGAAACCTCCATCTTGACTTTCTTGAATTTTCTTTTCATTTTTGATTTTATTTCTTGATTATATTCATTCTTCTTTCTTGCCTTATGATTTTATTTATTCTTTGATTCTTATTCCTTTTCTATAAAATTCAATTTATTGTCCCTTGCATATATTCACAACAATCACTCATCACAATCACACTTATTCTTTAATCCTATTTTGTCACGCACACAACATAAGAACCTATTCTAATAATCTCTTAAAAATCACCTTCCTCGTGTGGTACGAGTCGCCGTGCGAGCACCCTTTGGTCGCGGAATTACCAAAAGGTGGGTTGAGAAGAGGATGACCAAAACACAAAAACAATTCAGTATGGCGAAGGAAAATACCTTCTCTAGATTATGAGAATGAAAAGATTACAATCCCTCTCTCACAATCTCACTAGAATTGAGAACAACCTCTCAACTCTCTCTAAACCCTAATACAATTATTAGAATTTCTCTCTGATCTAAGATCTCTAAGATCTTCACAATCTAAACCCTAATCCTTTTGATCAGGATCTCACTTAGACCTAAAACCCTTTAGATCTACATCTTGGCCTCTAACCTCCTTATTTAGAACCCTAAACAATCCCTATTTATATGGTTTACAACGTGGTGGCAATCTTGTAAATAAACAAACCCAAAAGGATCAGGAATCCCTGTCAAAACAGAATCTAAAACGAACCAGGAAAAGCCAAATATCGCGATCTGGTCGACCGCCAATCCTGGCCCGGTCGACCGGCCAGAGATCGTCTCCAAACCCTGCCTCGTGCAGGTCTTCCGGTCGACCGGCATGGGTGCCGCGGTCGACCGGCCAGAGCTCCACCCTGTTTTCCTGATCTTCTGCGTTTCGCTCCTTCTACTTCTTTTCTGTCGTCTATGGCTCCAACCACGTGTCTATTCCCAAGATATTATGAGAATCACCTATCCTCAAGCTCCCATGAGGATCACTTTTCCGAAGAGAAGATACACCTGTATTATGGATCCCCCCTTTAGAAACTTGAAGTCCCTTTCAAGTTAGAACTCCCGCTGAGGAAACTCTCGAGCCCTTCCATCTTTGCTGTATTCAGTCATCTTCTTCTTCCTTAGTCTCTGAACTCTTTCCAAAGAAAAAAAGGATCTCGCTAAGCTTCTTGTATTGCGATCGAGTAAGGACCATCCACAGGATGCCCTTTCACCGGATCTGATGCTCTGATACCAACTTGGTACGAGTCGCCATGCGAGCACCCTTTGGTCGCGGAATTAACAAAAGGTGGGTTGAGAAGAGGATGACCAAAACACAAAAATAGTTCAGTATGGTGAAGGAAAATACCTTCTCTAGATTATGAGTATGAAAAGATTACAATCTCTCTCTCACAATCTCACTAGAATTGAGAACAACCTCTCAACTCTCTCTAAACCCTAATACAATTATTAGAATTTCTCTCTGATCTAAGATCTCTAAGATCTCTAAGATCTTCACAATCTAAACCCTAATCCTTTTGATCAGGATCTCACTTAGACCTAAAACCCTTTAGATCTACATCTTGGCCTCTAACCTCCTTGTTTAGAACCCTAAACAATCCCTATTTATAGGGTTTACAACGTGGTGGCAATCTTATAAATAAACAAACCCAAAAGGATCAGGAATCCCTGTCAAAACAGAATCCAAAACGAACCAGGAAACGCCAAATATCGCGATCCGGTCGACCGCCAATCCTGGCCCGGTCGACCAAACAGAGATCGTCTCCAAACCCTGCCTTGTGCAGGTCTTCCGGTCGACCGGCATGGGTGCCGCGGTCGACCGGCCAGAGCTCCACCCTGTTTTCCTGATCTTCTGTGTTTCGCTCCTTCTGACTTCTTTCCCGTCCTCTATGGCTCCAACCACGTGTCTATTCCCAAGATATCATGAGAATCACCTATCCTCAAGCTCCCATGAGGATCACTTTTTCGAAGAGAAGATACACCCGTATCATCGTGGGATCGATAACTTTTTATACTATAACTTGATCAATTGTGCACTTGCAATTTTGGTACATAATTATGCCGCATCATTATTTCTTGTTTTGTTGAGAACTGTTAGTAGTTCATGTCCTTTGTTGCCTAGCGTGTCGTGTACAAGACCTATACCTATGTATTGTTGACTTAGAAAATGAGAAGAGTTGGGATGTGAAAGTCTATGTTTTAGTAATCGGATAAGACTATTGATATATCTTCCAGGCTCACACCAGTGGATCGG
Organism: Asparagus kiusianus; assembly: GCA_022839385.1. Lineage (NCBI taxonomy): Eukaryota > Viridiplantae > Streptophyta > Magnoliopsida > Asparagales > Asparagaceae > Asparagus > Asparagus kiusianus. The sequence continues at coordinate 40,538 of BQKN01057624.1, read as the reverse complement.
TGTCGCCACTGGGGTTGGTTTGTTGAGTCACAGTGGATCGGTGTCGCCACTGAGATTGGTTGGTTGGGTCAAAGTAGATCGGTGTCGCTACTTTAATTCATGGATTTATTTGATTGGATGCACGTAGGGGATATGCGAACAGTCAGTTATCCGATAATATGAGCATTGACTCTGTATGAGATGTGAACCAATGACCTGTCATAGAATTGTTAGTTACATGACTTGTTACTTAGATGATTGTGGATTCTTGTGAGATACAGACCAGTTGTATTTCTTCTCATACATAGATCGGGATTAATATTTAATTAGCTACAATTGAGACATATGGTATTGATAATCACATTTTATTACAATTTTATACTCTTATTACCTATTTTTAATGAATAAATATACCACTAATAATTGTTTTTATCTTTAATTGCAGGTTAATGAAGAATAAATCTCAAAAATCACATCTCTCAACAAAAGACCATTGATTTAATGAAGAAAACAAGTATGAAGCCCAAAAGCCCAAAAGCCAAAAGCCCAAAGTAAGTCAAATACAACAAATTCAGTGGATAGCAACCAGAGAGGACATGGCATCGATGCCAACATCGATGGGGGCATCGATGCCAGCATCGATGCCAGTATCGATGCCAGCATCGATACCCCTATCGATGTTGGTATCGATACCATCGGCGTTCTGTTACAGATTAATAGCTGAAATTTGCTTGTTTTAAATAAGATTTTAATTCAATGGCTCTCATTCACAGATGTTTACTATAAATAAGGGTAGAGAGTGAGGGGTTAGAGGTGTGAAAAATTTTGTAACTCCATTTGGAGAGGAGGATTACTCTTAGTTGAGAAGACCTTCCAAATTTGTAACTTTTGTTACAATTAATAAAAAAATTTCTCCACTTCAAATCTTCTTCTCTTTGTTGGATGATGATGATGGAGATGAAGAAAAGTTTAAAGGTTTGCTTTTCTTTTATTTTTCTTTTTAGTAATATCTTTATTATTGCTTATTAGTTAGATTTACATTCATGCTTGTAGTGTAGATTTATTTTCTTATCTTTTTTATTTTATTTTGCACCTTAATTTGTAGAGTAGATTTATTTTCTTGCATTTAATTTTTTTAATTTATTTTGTAGTTTAGATTTTAATTTTTTGTAGTTAGATTTATTTCTTGTTCATAGTTTAGATTTTTCTTTTCTTTTTATTTTTGTAATTAGTTCTTTTTCTTCTTGCTTTTATTTCTTAAGATGTGAAATTAATTCTTATAGTAATCTTTGAATTATATGAAACTAGTCTAATTTCCTTTATATTATATGAATTATTCTCTTACACTTAAAATGATTATGTTTAGGATAATCAACTAGAGAAGTAATTGATAGAAGAAGAATTTGATAATCTATGCTTATCTTAAATGCTTTGATAGGTTATACTTATGAATTCTAGGATTACTATCTTGTTGTTATTCTTATCATGATTTTTATTTTGGCTTAGATGATAATTTGATAGGTTATACTTTCCTTAAATGGTTTGATAGTCTATACTTAATAAATCTAAATTGAAATATGAGAAAAAGAGAATAGTTTTTATTTAATAATTAAGAATAGCTAGTGGATTCAATTCTAGATTTTTCATATCTTTAATTGAACCCTCCACCTTTTATTTTCTTGTTTTTTCTCTTTCTTGCTTTTTATTCTATTCTTTGATTCTTACTTCTCTTCGCTCAAATTCAATTTATTGTTACTTGCATATATTCAAAATAATCACTCTCACTCATCATAACTCTCACACTTATTCTTTAATTCTATTTTGTCACGCACACAACATAAGAACCAATTCTAATAATCTCTTAAAATCACCTTCCTCGTGAGATCGATAACTTTTTATACTATAACTTGATCAATTGTGCACTTATAATTTTGGTACATAATTATGCCGCATCAAGTTTTTGGCACCGTTGTCGGGGAACGATGCTAAGTAGGATTTTATTATTTTGGTTCTTTAACTTGTGTGTTTTCTTGTGAAGGAGTCGCTTGGAGCTTGAAAATTTTGGATTGAAGATCAAGAACTTGAAGAATTGGTTTTAGGTAACTCTTCTTTCTAGCGTTTTTAATTCTACCATTTTTAGTTAGCTTCACAATTAGAGACAATTAGGATTTAAAAAAAAATATTTTATTTTTGTTAACCATAATAAAATTCACCTTTCACTTGGATATTAACTAACAAGATAATAAATTCAAATAAGAGCTCTCTTCTCACATTTGATTGTCGTTGACCATAATTAAAAAAATTATCCTTTTTAGTCGCTTTTAATTTCTAGGGTTGCATTTTATATAGTTAGTAGGAATTCACCAAAGTGATTGTAGCACTTGATTTGGCACATACTTAAAACATTCTTAAGGGCAAAACCCCCTAATCAAGATAAGTAAGGGATTTCGTCACCATTTCCTTAGCCTACAAATCACTAATTCCTCACTTCACAATCCAAGCCTCCTAAAACTCATTAGACGTTGGCCCCTAAGGACTCGAGCTCAATAAGGAACAAGAAATCCATAAGTGAACCGGTTCAAGTTTTCTTGGATTAGTTGGTGTCTAAGGCAAGATTTAGGGGTTGCGTAAAGCGCTCCATAAGGAACGAGGTACTTAATTGATCTTTGATCACCCTCTACTACTATCCTTACCTGGCTAACTACCTGGGTAAAACTTTAATCTTTTCATTTTAGGAGTTTTTGGTTAGGAGCTGGTCTAGTTGAGTTAGGCTAAACCCTGGAATTAGAGTGATTGAAAAGTGATTGCTTTGATTTGTTTTAGTTAGGATTTTTCTTTATCCTTTTCTTCTCATAAAAAAAACTAATTTTCTTTCTTTCCTTTAAAAAAATTATTACAAAAAGAAGTTGTTTTGGTGTATGCAAACATGGGTTAGGGATAATTCTCATCGTTTAATCCGTGTTGAACTAATCCAAGAAATGACAAATTAACCCGTTCTCCAGGATATGTGTTACCCCACCAGAAATGTAATTCCATCTTGCATAAGGCTCCCCGAAGCAAATGGAGCAAATTTCAAGCTTAGACCGCATTACATAAACATGCTTCCCAAATTCCTTAGAAATGAAACAGAAGATGCATATATTTTTATCTCGGAATTTGAGGAAGTGTGTATTATGATTAAAATAAGAGAATTAACTGAAGATACGATCAAGCTCAGATTTATTCCATTTGCTCTTAAGGACAAAGCTAAAAAATGGCTGTACAGCTTACCGACAAATTCCATCTCAACTGGGGATGAATTTGTCACCGTTTTTCTCAAGAAATTTTTTCCTATTCATAAAACGGTAAAGCTTAGGAATAGTATTCAAAACTTTAAAATTGTCCTAGGGGAGCCATTCTGGAAATATTTTGACCGATTTAAAGATCTTCTAATCTAATATCCTCATCATGGTCTCGAGAAATGGCGATTATACCAAGTCATATATGAAGGATTGGACTATTCTTCAAAAACATCTTTAGAATCAATGTGTCAGGGAGATTTTATGAGGAAAAATGCCGATGAAGCTTGGGAATTCCTAGAGAGTCTATTCGAGAAAACAATGCAGTGGGAACACTGTGATAACAGGGTTTCATCATTTCCTCAATCTAAGTCTAGTGGTCTTTCCCTGGAGTCAAACATAGCTTCTGAAGTGAAGATGGCGACGATTCTGCGGAGGTTAAAAGCCTTAGAAATTAAGGAACGAGCTCTAGCTCAAATCAATCATGTTTCTAACCCGGGATGTCATAATTGTCAGTCTCCTACCCATGTTTCAGAGGAATACCCTCTCCTAGGAAACAATAATGCATTAGAATAGATGAACGCTGCATTCCAACGCCCTAGAAATGATCCATTTTCTCCAACCTACAATCCAGATTGGAGAAATCATCCCAACTTTGCATGGAATCAAGGAAATTCTCCCAAAAATCAAAACTTCATTCCCGCATCGAACCCACAATTCCTTAGGGGAAATACACTTCCGTTCAACACACCAAACAATTTCTAACAAGCTAACCCAGTTTTTCCAACCCAACATCCTCATCCTCACCAGCCTACAAATCCTTCAAATTCTGATCATGACAAACGTTTGAGTGTCTTAGAAAAGGGTTTAGAAGCTATGATCAAAGCTTCTACACAAACTACCAACATGTTAACCCAGTCATCCACCACTCTAAATTCCTTTATGCAAACAACCGGCCAAGTGCTCAACTCGAACACTCAAGCCATAGCCCTGTTAGAGACCCAACTTGAGCAACTAGCCACTGCCGTGAGCGAGAGAGAGAGAAAGTAAAATTCCCAAGTCAACCTGTTGCAAACCTTAAAGACAATGGATCCAGTTCATCCCAACCACCCTATGTGAATGCAGTTCACACTTTGAGATCAGGAAAACAGATAGATAACCAAGTTAGAATTCCACTGGATCAAACCCTTCTCCCATCCAACACCTTCCTTCTGATGACCAAAACGCTGAACATGAGATTGAGCCTGATCTAGATGCAATCGAACAAATCCCCTCTTATGCAAAGTTCTTAAAAGACTTATGCACTAAGAAAAGAACCACCAATGTCCCCAAGAAAGTCTTCTTAGCTGCCAACCTCAATGAAATTTTTTCAAAACCCATGCCGTTAAAATATAAGGACCCTGGTTGTCCCATAATTCCATGCGTCATAGCTAACACTCACATTGATAAGACACTTTTAGACTTGGGAGCCAGTGTCAACCTCCTTCCTTATTTAGTCTATCAACAGCTAGGTGTAGGAGAACTTAAACCGACAAGATGCACTCTACAATTAGCCGATAGATCCGTGAATATTCCCAAAGGAGAGGTAGAGGATTTTCTGATCAAGGTTAGAGAGTTCATTTTTCCTGTTGATTTTATTATCTTGGAAACGCAACTCGTTTCCAATCTCAAAAGTCAAATCCCCATCATTCTAGGAAGATCATTCTTAGCCACCTCAAATGCTTTGATCAACTGTAGAACCGGTCAAATGAAATTATCTTTTGGGAATATGACTGTTGACCTCAATATCTTCAACCTAGGAAGGAAGCCTAGTGATCCATCTGATCAACCCATGAAAGTGAATTTCATTCAGGGAATATCCAGTGAACAATAAGAAGGAGAGTGTGAGTCAGATTCAAGTGCATCTGACTTAATGTTTGTGGAGTCTTCTGATGACGAACTAGAGTTAGATCCGTTGGTCAATCATGTTTCTACTGTTAGCTGGCAACAAGAATCTTTGGAGATAGAACCCCGAGTCTGTTCACAGGAAAAATTGCTTTCTTTGATTTCATTGCTTCCATTAATAACTGTTTATCGGTTACAAAGGGATTCGGTCTTTTTATAAGATCCGGTTATAACAAAATCAAAAAATCTAAAAAAATATTACAACTTTCCTTTTCTGGAACAAATTGCAAGATCCTGTTTTGCGGTCTCTTGCTTGTCTGGGTTCTTTACCTGCGCCGGGGTTAATCCGTGGACCACCGCGCGATCTTGATCCGTCGGATCTACACGGTATGACGGGTGTTATTTCATGAAGGAAATAACAGCCGAGGGGATTATTTCACCAAGGAAATAATAGCCCTAAGTAATCAAAATCGACCAAGCGAAATCGATACTCTTCTCGGGATCAAAAACCAAGTTTTGATCCGGAGGATGACCGTGTAGATCTTAGATCTGATCTCTCTCGAACTCCTGCCTTATTTGGCGTGGATGATCACTAAGAACCAGATCTGAAAAGTCCGAGTCTTCAAAGCTCCAAGATTCCGAAGTTGACTTCTCAATCCAGCAGAGTTTCCCCTCGAAAGTTCACCAAAAATCCAACCTTTAGCCTTCAACCTCTCAAAAGTCCAACCCTTCAAACAATGAGCCATCAAGTCTATTTATAGGCATCTCAATGCAGATCTGGGCTCAGATCTGGGCCCAGATCTGGGTGGCTCGGCTAGGTGGCTCGGCCAAGCCACCTAGGTGGCTCGGCCACCGAGCCACCAAGGTGGCTCGGCCACCGAGCCATCAAGTGGTGGCTCGGTGAGCCACCTAGGTGGCTCGGCCACCGAGCCA
>BQKN01057624.1:23473-34364 GCA_022839385.1 Asparagus kiusianus | reverse complement strand
GAGCCACCTAGCCACCAAGAGGTGGCTCGGTGAGCCACCTAGCTACCTCGGTGGCTCGGCTAGCCACCTAGGAGTGGCTCGGCTAGACACCTAGGAGTGGCTCGGCTAGCCACCTAGGAGTGGCTCGGCTAGCCACCTAGGAGTGGCTCGGTTTTGGCCGAGCCCTCCAGGTGTTTGCCTCTTCGCCCGTTTTCCAGTTTCGCGGTTTATCCGAACTTCATTGTTGATCTGGACTCTGATTTGGCAGTCTGGATCCTGATTTGGCAGTAAATCCATTTTGGTGTTCGAGTTCGAGTCCGCTCCCGATCTTGTTTGATGTGGTGGACTCTACGGTTGGATGACTCGTTGATTCATCGACTCGTTAGCTTGATTGGGGACGCGATTGGATGTATTCCGTTGTTTGCGTGCGGTTCGTTAACCTCGTCGCCTCGTTAATCCGCTTTGTCGCGTCTCACTTGGCTTCGATGTTGTGGTCTAACGAACATGCTTAGATATATCGCTCGATGGTTCGTTGGTTTGTCGAATCACCGTGCCGAGCTGTGTTAAGGGACCTTTAGGCAATTTTATACACCTACAGATACCCCCTCCAAAGTATTTCAGCCTAATTCCTTTATGGAAGAGTCTGGAACACTTTGGATATGATTGTCCCAACCTTTAATCGGTATGATGGGACTTTGGAATGGCTTCTATTCTTGATTCCTTCAATCCTCCAGGCTATTCGGTGCTTTGTCGAATGTCTGCAAGGGTTCCGGTGCTGCATTTATTGTCTGACCGTTGTCGAAATTTTGAACTTGAAGTCAATCCCTAATTTTCTGATCTTTAGCTCGTGTTTGTTGTTTCAACATGGAACTGACCATCGATTGTTGGCGTTGAGTCTTCATTTGCAACGCGTTGTCCGGTGTTTGAGCTTCATTATGACGCGTTGTCCGGCGTTTGAGCTTCATTATGACGCGTTGTCCGGCGTTTGAGCTTCATTGTGATGCGTTGTCCGGCGTTTGACACAGTTTATACTCGTACGTCTGCTGGAGTATACACAGTTTAAGCTCTTAAGGAATTGGAGTGTGGCGGTCTTAAATTTAGGGCTGCAGGACCAACTATTACAGTTGTTTCGTCTGCATATATGGATCTTATCCCAAAGTTGTTGGATACTCAAGTCACGAGACCAACTAATGGAGTTGGTGCGTCAATGATACGCATTTATAGAATTTTTGGCAAATTTTCAGCCATCAACGGGTTTGATGAGCCTTTACCGACTACCGTTTGAGTCGGGCTAGTATGTGGATTGTCTAAATCCGTTCCGCATGTAACGTTATGCTAAGAGAGTGAATTCTCTGAGACTTTGTGCTATGATGTCGAATACATAGGCTTTACCATTTGTTACGGGAATAGGCTACCCAACAGCGCATGTTAGGCGTTGACTTTAGGATTTTTGGCCAACCCCCAGCCTTCAACGGATTTGATTAACCTTTACCGACTACCGTTTGAGTCGGGCTAGCATGCAGGTTGCTAAATCCGTTCCGCATGTGACGTTGTGCTAACGGAATGAACTCCCTTAGACTTGCTACTACGACTTCGAATACGTAGACTTCGCCATTGTTACGGGAATAGGCTACCCGACAACGTGTATTAGACGTTGACTTATCCCTACTTAGGCTTCGGGATAAAGGTCCTCAGAATCAGGTTCTGGTATCTTTTTGGCCGGTAAAAGACTAAACCGGCGACGCGTGTTAGGCGTCAGCATATCCTTTCTTAGGATTCAGGATGAAATTCCCCATGCGTGTAAGGCATGGATTTTGGTGTTATTAATAACAACCTGCCATAATATTGAATATGTGGGCGGGTGTTCTTTTTAACGGTTAAGAACTAACCGGCAGCGCGGGTTAGGCGCAGACTTATCCCTGCTTAGGTTTCAGGATAGGATACCCCAGAATCGAACTCTGGTGTCTTTTTCTACGGAGAAAGACTAAACTGGCAGCGCGTGTTAGGCACAGACTTATCCCTACTTAGGATTCAGGATAAAATTCCCCATGCGTATGACGCACAGATTTTAGAAGTTTGAAAAAGTGGTGTCTTCTCTTGGGGCAAAGATGAACCCGATACGGGAGAGGAAGAATTTTATATTCTATCTCCCAAAGCTGAAGAGGAAGAATTTTATATTCTATCTCCAGTTGGAAAGGAGACTCGAGGTGGGATCTCCACCCCCAGAATCCGGAAAGGTGAAACTAAGAGTGGGATCTCCACTCTGAGTATCGAAAAGATTCGGATAACCCTAACTGTCGAAAGGTTTGATTACCGAACTAAAGATGAATTTCTTATTTATCGAGAGTGAATTGTGGTTTTGGTCCTAACTGTAGGAAGGTTTGACCAAGCGGGAGTTTGAGGTGACCCTAACTATAGGAAGGTTTGATCACTCGATTTGAAAGTGGACCTCTCGTTCATTGGAGGAATTGAGAGGGGATTTTGGTTTTGGTCCTAACTATAGGAAAGTTTGACCTGATAGCAAAGGGAGTGGAATACAAGTAGCAGTAGAAATACTGGTTTGTACTGGCCACTCGATGAAGGGTTAAGTAATCAGGACTTAACACGTCAAGCTTTGGAAGTTGCCATGAATTGGCGGACAGAAAATTTAGTGGACCCATCGTCAATTGACTTGATCAGTGGGGGATTTTTGTGAGGAAAGATTAATCTGTCAAAAGGATCGAATCTCGTCTTAACAAGATAATTCATGAGAATTAGTGAATTTGATAACAATAATGGAAAACATTCCGACATTTAGAGTTTAAATGTAGATGTTTTACTCATCACTTTTATAGTGATTGGGTTATCCCCAAGAATATCACCCGTGGTATTCTTTCGGGAACTTCCCGATACATGAATAATCCACCCCCAGCTTCTTTGCAAAACTGGGTTTATCATTGCATCTGGTTGTATGATCGGGTTATCCTTAAGAATATTACGTATAAAATTCTCCAGGAACTTCCCGTCAACGGTAGGAAACAGTTTAGACTCATATACCTATTGGAGTATCAGGGAGCAGTTTAACATCTTATACCGGTCGGAGGATTGAGAAGCAGTTTATACTCGTATACTCTTCGGAGTGTAGGAAGGAGCAGTTTATACTCTTATACTTATCGGAGTGTAGGAAGGAGCAGTTTATACTCTTATACTTGTCGGAGTATTGCCGTTCTTAACTGGCTTACCCTAGCGTTATGACGCCGGCTTCAACCAAGGTCTGGATGCTATTCTTTAAAGTAAAGCAGGCCTTGGTGGGATGAAGAATCCTCCTGTGATACGCGCAGTACTTCGAATTCGTAGTATTGTCAGCTTCTTCCTGATTCGTGATCGGTGGCAGCTTGATCTTGTTATTTTCAAGGAGGGATTCGAAGATGGCTGGAACATCTTCGTCCTTGAAGGAGTACTCTTTTTGGAGCCTCTAATCCAAAGTCTTCTGCTGTCTCCGGGGCTGCTGTTGTGATGTTTGATTAGCATCAACAGCAGCTGTAGGTGCCTTGCCCTTACCACGGGAGGCAAAGTTCGAGTTCGGAGGATTAGTCGTCGATTGGCTCCTCTCGGCCTTCTTCCTTCGGAGGAAGCGTTCGGCTTGTTCACCGCGCACCTTCAAGTCTTTCCAAGTGTTGGACGGTGCTGTCCCCATTGCTTCCAACACGTCCAATGCGAGGTTGTTGTGGCAAGTCTGGAGAATGAACTCCTCAGTGATCAGGTCCCGACAGTTCATTGCCTTGTTCTGGAACCTTTTGACGAAGGTATCAACTAATTCCCCGTCTTTCTGTTTCTCGTCAAGCAACGACCCGATGGATATCTCGGTGTCGTCGTCGAAAAAGTTGGTGAGGAATTTAGTCTCCATGTCATCCCAGCTATTCACACTTCCTGGCTTGAGGTAGCGATACCAATCAAAGGCGGCTCCACGAAGAGTGCCAACGAAGGACCGTACCATCAGAGGCTCATTACCGGAGATAACCCCTAGGTATGATTTAAAGTAAATCAAATGCTGAGTGGGTGAACCCTTCCGATCAAACGGCGTGAAGTTAATTAGATTGAACTTCGCCGGATATGGGATTGATTCCCATTCTCTTGGGTATGGACAATGAATGCCCGTCTTCTTCATCTCTTGAGCGGAAATCAACGTATTGATTTTGCTCTTGAGGTTTTTAATCTTTAAACTTTCACCTGTATTTTCGTTAGCACGATTCTAAGGTAGAAGTGTGGCGTTATGACTAGCATTCTTGTTACCACCCCCTACATTGACGGGAGGATTATTGGCATTATGAGCTTCATCTGCATGTGTGTCCTCATCTTCCTGGTTAACCCGGTTACGACGACTTGGTTCACCTTGCTGTTTGTTAGTGCTTGGATTTGTTGGTCATGTATTTCTCTCATATTCTACATGGCCATCTGCATTTCGAATCTGAAGCTCTCCTGTTGTTTAGCCATGGCTTCTTCGAGCATCTTGGCCACTTGTTCCGCACTTATCATAAGTGACTCGCGGGGTTGTCCCTCGCTGGATACTGTATTATCTGATGCGACCGCAGAGCCGGCATCCAATTCTTCATCTTCTGAAGGTAATCTTGTCCGAATCCTACCATAAGTTGCTCGTATGATGGCTCCGGACTGCAAACGGGTTACACGTCGGGGTGCTTCTGGAATCGACTCGGGATTATCCTGTGTCGCTGTCCCTTTGCTGGTCATATTAGTGGTGACCCTCGGAAATTCTCCATCTTCAACTAACGTTCTTCTTTGTCGGAAACGCCTAGGCCTTGGTTTTGGCGTTTCAGTACTGAGCCTTTCGAAAACTGAAATTCTTTCGGGGACTGTCTTGGTGCAGTTGCACTCAGACAATACTACCCGAATGAGTTTGGAACAGGGGCATTGAGTTTCTAGTTCTCGAGGACTCCTTTTCCTGGTCTTACTCGTACCCCAACACGATAGTACAACTCGTTGGTTTGAAGGTCGGAGTAACCTATCGTGTGTTGGCACGACTTCTCAGGTATAATGCTATCGTCATCAGACGACAATGTTTCCTTTTGAGGGCGAACTGCCTTCTTTGGGCTTTCAAGAGTCACACGTCTCGAAACATGCCTTTGTGGGCGTGAGTTCTCAGCGGGCTCCTGGACTTCAATGCGTAAATTGGTGCGCGTAGCTGCCATGAACTCCTTGTCATGTTGAGGGTGGCGGCGACTCCCAGCATGTTGAGTCATTCGGGGCTTCTTTATCGGGCCCAAACGTTCTTGAACTAGAGCTTTGCATCACCCATCGGGAAGTGGACCGAGGCGCTCCAAAATTGACCTCCTTCTTCGGGATGGTCCTGCGGGATCTCCCAGAGCAGCTATGGGAATTATCGGCGATTTAGGTTGGTTCGCCGGAGGTTGAACTTTTGCTGAAGGCTGCAATGGTTGCTCTTTAGCCTGAATTGCCGCTTCAGACTTCGGCCTCCGTACTTAGCGGGTTGGTGGCGGCTTCTTGGCCACTTTCTTCTACAGTCTTCTGCGGGCTTCTTGGACTTGAGTCCGTGCCTACGCTGACAGTGCGCGGCGCTTTCGAATGCGCTCCTCAAGTGTCGAACGATTCCGTTTGACACGGATCCATTCATTCGTTGGTGGCTTGGAGGAGTTGCCATTCATTGGTTGTTGAGGCTGTTTGCCTCTCCTGTTCTTCAGATCCACGTTATAGCGGATTCCGTCAGTGGACTCCATTACCTTTGCGAATTGCCGCACCAAGCGTTGACGTCACCTCTGGCGGGCTCTCTTTGAAAAAGTCACTACGCCCTCGATGACGGAGGAGTTGGCAAGGACAGGTTTGACCTGGTTGGAAGTCGGTGAAACTTTATTCGATGCAACTTTAGCATCAATCGGGGTGAGCTCTTCGTTGGTATTCTCCACTTCTTCATACCAACGGACTTTTCTCCTAGAGGAGGACTTCGGAGACTTCTTGGACTTGCGGGGGAGGTAGATCTGGACGAGGATGATAGATACTCCTCGAACTTTTGTTGGTCGAATTAATACTCGACCTCCTCCTCGATCGGGATTAAGATCCGCGGCTGCGACACAACGATCTCGGCAGGGAAATCGGTGGCTCCCATTGTGGTCGCCAGATTGTTCGCGGGAAAAATTACCTTCATTGATGTCATTGTTTTCTTGAGCAATAGTTTATCGGTTACAAAAGATCCGGTCTTTTTATAAGATCCGGTTACAACAAAATAAAAAAAAATCTAAAAAAAAGATTACAACTTTCCTTTTTTCTGGAACAAATCGCAAGATCCTATTTTGCGGTCTCTTGCTTGTGTGGGTTCTTCGCCTGCGCCGGGGTTAATCCGTGGACCACCGCGCGATCTTGATCCGGTCGGATCTACACGGTATGACGGGTGTTATTTCACGAAGGAAATAACAGCCGGGGGGATTAATTCACCAAGGAAATAATCGCCCGAAGTAATCGAAATCGACCAAGCGAAATCGATACTCTTTTCGGGATCAAAAACCAAGTTTTGATCCGGAGGATAACCGTGTAGATCTCAGATCTGATCTCTCTCGAACTCCTGCCTTATTTGGTGTGGATGATCGCCAAGAACCAGATCTGAAAGTTCAAGTCTTCAAAGCTCCGAAGTTTAGATCTTAATCCAGCAGAGTTTCGCCTCAAGAGTTCACCAAAATTCCAACCTCCAAAACAATGAGCCTAGGGGTCTATTTATAGGCTCTTCAAACCAGATCTGGGCTCAGATCTAGGCCCAGATCTGGGTGGCTCGGACAGGTGGCTCGGCCACCGAGCCACCCAAAGGGTGGCTCGGCCACCGAGCCACCTTGGTTGCTCGCCGAGCCACCTCTTGGTGGCTCGGTTTTGGCCGAGCCACTAAGTGGTGGCTCGGCCATCGAGCCACCTCTTGGTGGCTCGGTTTTGGCCGAGCCACCAAGTGGTGGCTTGGCCACCGAGCCACCAAGAGGTGGCTCGGCCACCGAGCCACCAAGAGGTGGCTCGGCTTTGGCCGATCCCTCCAGGCGTTTGCTGTTTTGTCGTTTTTCGGTTTCGCAGTTTATCCGAACTCTGATTTGTTGATCTGGACTCTGATTTGGCAGTTCGGATCCTGATTTGGCAGTAAATCCGCTTCGGTGTTCGAGTTCGAGTCCAGATCCGATCTTGATTTGATCTTGATTCGTTCGAGTCCGCTCCCGATCTTGTTTGATGTGGTGGACTCTACGGTTGGATAACTCGTTGATTCATCGACCCGTTAGCTTGATTGGGCACGCGATTGGATGTATTCCGTTGTTCGCGTGCGTTTCGTTAACCTCGTCGCCTCTTTAATCCGCTTCGTCACGTCTCACTTGGCTTCAGTGTTGTGGTCTAACGAACATGCTTGGATATATCGCCCGATGGTTCGTTGGTTTGTCGAATCACCGTATCGAGCTTGTGTTAAGGGACCTATAAGCAGTTTTATATGCCTACAGAGTCCAGCTTCGCCCATCTGTGGAGGAACCCCCTAAGTTAGAGCTCAAACCTCAAAACCTGAAAATCTAGAGTATGCCTACTTAGGGGAGAACGATTCTTTACCAGTCATTATTTCTTCTGACTTAACTACCAGTCAAAAGGAATCTCTCTTAGATGTTTTAAGAGAGAATAGGGAAGCCATTGGATGGACCATGGCTGATATTAGAGGGATTTGTCCAACCATTGTTCAACACCGAATCCATTTGAGAGATGATGCCAAACCTACTAGAAATCCTCAACGTAGGTTAAACCCAGTGATGAAAGAAGCTGTTAGGAAAGACATTCTGAAATATCTCAACCATGGGATCATTTATCCCATTTCTGATAGTTCATGGGTGAGTTCGGTCCAAGTTGTTCCAAAGAAATCTGGAATCACTGTGATCCAAAATGAGGCTAATGAGCTGATTCCCACTCGGATCCAAACTGGATGGCGAGTTTGCATTGACTACCAAAAACTCAACTTAGCCACTCGGAAAGATCACTTCCGTCTTCCATTCATTGACCAAATGTTAGAGCGTTTAGCAGGACATGAGTTCTATTGTTTCCTGGATGGATATTCAGGCTACAATCAAATCCCTATCGCTCCCGAAGATCAGGGGAAAACCACCTTCACTTGCCCGTATGGAACATTCGCATACCGACACATGCCTTTTGGCCTGTGTAATGCACCAGCCACATTCTAACGCTGCATGATCGGTATTTTTTTGGACATAGTAGAGAGATTTTTAGAAATTTTCATGGACGACTTTTCCATTTTTGGTGACACATTTTCCCAATGTTTGCATCATCTTAAATTGGTCCTAGAACAGTGTAGGGAGAAAAATCTGACTCTCAATTAGGAGAAATGTCATTTCATGGTCAAACAATGCATAGTCTTAGGACATGTAGTTTTCAATAGGGGAATTAAAGTGAACAAAGCTAAGGTAGATCTCATTTGCAATCTCCCTCCTCCCAAAACTGTCAAAGATGTCAGATCGTGTCTTGGTCATGCTGGTTTTACCAACGTTTCATCATGGATTTCAGCAAAATTGCTAGACCCTTGACCAATCTCTTAGCCAAGGATACATCATTTGTCTTCTCTCCCGACTGCCTCAAAGCTTTTGAATATCTGAAAAAGGAGCTAACCACAACTCCTATCACTCATGCACCGGACTGGACCTTACCCTTCGAACTGATGTGTGATGCATCTGATTCTGTGATTGGTACTGTTTTAGAATAATGGTTTGATGGAAAACCACATGTGATCTACTATGCTAGTAGGACTCTGAATGATGCCCAGCAAAATTACTCTGTCACAGAAAAAGAGTTTTTAGCTGTAGTCTTTGCCTTAGAAAAATTCAGGTCCTACCTCATCAGTTCCTTAACTAAAGTTTTTACAGATCATGCTTCACTAAAGTATCTTTTGACCAAAAAGGATGCTAAAGCACGGCTCATTAGATGGATTCTCCTACTTCAATAGTTTAACATTCAAATTCTTGACAGAAGAGGAACAGAGAACCCCGTAGCAGATCACCTCTCTCGACTCCCGAATGCACCAACATCAACCGTTCCGATTAATGAGCATTTCCCTGATGAACAACTCCTACAAATCCAATCTGTTCTAGGGTTCACCGACATCATGAATTACATAGTCATGAAACAGATCCCTTCTCATTGGTCTAAACAGGATAGATCCCGTTTTCTCTCCTAAGTAAAATACTTTATTGGGATGATCCATATCTATTCAAATACTGTCCTGAACAAATCTTTAGGAGGTGTGTTCCCACTGAAGAAACTAGGAGTGTTCTATCCTTTTGTTATGAGAAAGCATGTGGGAGCCACTTTGGCCCAAGAAAAACAGCCGAAAAAATTCTTCAATGTGGGCTATACTGGCCCACTCTTTTCAAGAATTCATACGAGTTTTGCAAAACCTGTAACCGCTGTCAGCTTTTAGGGAAAGTTACTAGAAGAAATATGATTCCTTTATAGCCCATCTTATCTGTTGAACCTTTTGATTTGTGGGGTATCGATTTCATGGGTCCATTTCCAAATTCCTTTGGAAATGTTTACATTCTAGTAGCCGTTGAATATATGTCAAAATGGGTTGAGGCGGTAGCTTGCAAAACTAATGACAACAAGGTCGTTGTTAAGTTTTTGAAAGAGAACATTTTTGCACGGTTTGGAGTACCCCGAGCGATCATCAGTGACAACGGTACATATTTCTTTAACCGTTCTTTTGAGGCTTTGATGAGTAAATATTCAATCACACACAAATTGTCAACTTCTTATCACCCCCAAACCAGTTGACAAGTAGAGGTCACAAATAGGCAGATCAAACAAATCTTTGAAAAAACAGTTAATCATAACAGAAAAGATTAGTCTGTAAAATTATGTGATGCTCTGTGGGCATATAGAACAGCTTTCAAGGCCAATTTGGGGATATCATCATACAGACTGGTGTTTGGGAAAGCTTGTCACCTACCAGTGGAGTTGGAGCATCGAGCAATGTGGGCGATTAAACAGTTGAATTTTGACTCAGACTCGGCAGGTAAGAACAAATTGCTCCAAATAAATGAGTTGGAAGAAATTCGAAATGATGCATACATAAACTCAAAAATTTACAAAGAGAAAACCAAGATTTTTCATGACAAATTAATTTTACGAAAAAATTTATCTCCAGGATAGAAAGTTTTATTGTACAATTCAAAATTACATCTTTTTCCCAAAAAATTGAGATCAAAATGGACAGGTCCATTTATTGTCAAACAACTTTTCTCGCATGGGGCTGTCGAGATAGAAAATCCTAAAAATGGTGATATTTTTAAAATAAATGGTCAACATCTAAAACCAATTTTTAGAATTTTCTACGCTCGGAGAGGAGGAGGTGTTGGTTCTTCATGAACCACATTATTTGTAAAAAAATACTAATAAAAAAAAATAAAATTTAAAATAATAATAATAATAAATAAATGAAAAATATAATTACAATTTTTCCCTCTTATTTGATTTCTTCATCCTCATACTAACAGTTATTACAGATCTTTATCATCATTGTTCTTGGTCGACTGAACAAATATAAGTTCTTCAATTCTTATCTGCATTACTTTATGCTTCAAGAATTTGCATTGAGGACAATGCAAAATTTAGGTGTGGGGGTAGGAATTAATTATTTTTTCCCTTTATTTTACCTTTTTAGTTGCATTTTTGTCATTTTTTCCTTTTTCTTTAAAAAAATTATTATAAAAATATTGTCACTTGCCAAATTGATAGAGTTAAGTAATAATTAATTTATTTGATAAATTTTAAATTTTTTAATCTCTAGTTTGTTATATACTCAAGTTTACCTTTCATGATAACTCTAAATAAATTTCTTAAGAAATGATTTTCAAAGTAGTATACTTTACTTAAGCCTTAACTT